>PVJX010027806.1:0-24493 GCA_004027295.1 Dolichotis patagonum
TTTTTTTTTTTTGGTACCTGGTATCAAACTCAACCCTGTGCTGGCCAGGCAGGCACTGTGCCACTAAGCTATATCCCAGCCCAGAACAACAATATGGGGACAGATCTATAATCTTGATTCCCTGACACCCTAAGATTCTAAGTCCATGTTCTCTTACCTAAGCTCCTTCCTTGGATATGCATGGAATAATGCTGATCTCAATTTAGATGTAGTGGGAAGGAAACAGCAACCATGCAACTGAAAATAGGATAAACTTAATGACTATTGCTAATATGTGGGCATGGCCACAACGGCTTGGCCTGAGAATGTATATAAGCTCATACTGAGGTCTCTTTTCTAGACACGACCTGGCTCATTGATTACTGTTGCATCACATTTTGATCACTGTGTTACAATGAAAAAGGATGTCCATTTCCATAGTTAATTAAAATATCTGGTTGACTTAAAGTGAACATTAAAATGACAGATGGCCAGAGGGTTCCTGTCTTATTTGATGCTTTTTGGTTTTATTATGGGTTTCATTTACCAGTCCTCTGTTTTGTGAGGTTTGACTGTCAATCAAACAAGCTTTGGCTGGCTATGTAACCACCTTTAACCTTGATTTCTTCAGTTATCAGATGAGCAAGTACTACCTATCTTACAGAATTATGATGAGAATTATGAGTATGAGTATTATGTAGTACTGTCTGTAAGGTGCTAAGCTCTGTGCCTAACACATAGTATTTCAAAAGAAATGTTGAACTGAAATGTTGACTAAACACCTACTATGTACATGACCACTGCAAGTCACTATTTGGGGTAGGCTAAGGGAGTTTATAATCGAATAGTGAGTTAGGGTTCATTTTCTCTAAGTGAAATACAAGTGTAACATTTACAAAGGAATCAAGGACCTAATGCATAACACAAAAGAGGCCTCAGGGCCAAAGAGGGTTGTAAACAATAAGAATTGAGCGTGGTAGGAAGGGGCTGGATGATTCTGAGATATTATACATAGACAGTCTTACTAATGTGTTTACATTGTGATTTAGATCTAAAATAGACCCCAAGCCTCCGATGTTTGGAAGGTGATTAGATTATGAGAGCATTATAGCTCACTTGCTTTGGGAGTTGGGGTCTGGTCAGAAGAGGCAGGTCATTGGGGGGTGACTGGCATCCCTTTTGACCCACTCTGGTTCCTGTCCACCGTGAGGTGAGCAGCTTTCCTGCACTGTAGGGAGCCACTGAAGCTGGAGATTGATCATATGTGTGGGGCTAAAGCAAGGCCAGCCTTGAAAACACAGGGAGCCCCAAACAAGCCATGAAAACAAGCTGTTCCAGCCCCCAAAAAGGCAAGGGTCCCAGGCCAGCCAGGCAAACAAGTTGCTAGGCAGTGGGGCTAAAATTGACATCTTCCCCTTAGTATGTAAATAAACGTGCTAATGTGATTGAGCAGTTCTGTGTCTCCCATCAGGAGAGTAAGGGCTCCACCTGACTTCAGCTTTAGTCTCTTTTCTTTGTTTTCTCATCCTCTCACCATCCTTCCCCCTGGACATCCAGAGCTGCAGGCAGTTGCTGCACTGCACCATGTTCTTTACCTTGTTGTTTCTTTCTTAGCGTCAGCCAACTTTGGACTGACACATGAATTAAAATAAACCTTGCATCCTTCAAGTTGCTGGTGTCAAATATTTTGTCCCAGTGGCAAGAAAAGTGACAAAGTTTTATGATTTTGATGATTTTAAGCACCCAACAAAGTAAGCTGCCTCAAAGCCTAAGTTTCCTAGGCAGTAAAACATGTCTAATGGTATCAATTACACATTTATTTGTTTGATGAAATAAAATTGTGGTGTCTTAGCTTGGTTGGCTGGAGACCCCTCCAGAGTAAAGCTCTCTGCCAGGTGCGTGTGGGTGGCTCAGGAAGATGAGGCCTTCGGGACTCTATCTGATCTCTGGCCCCTTGTTCTCCAAGCTCTTCCTTTGCTCTCTGCTTCTCAACCAGAGCAAAGCAAGCAGGTTGGTTCCTCTATGCCCATCCACCATCGTGATCCAACACAGAGTGCTGGAGCCAGCTGAGGTTGGACTGACACCTCCCGAACCATAAGACAACCTATGCATTTCCTGTTTGAAGTTGTGTGTTGAGTGCCACACACACAGTAGGTGCTTCTGTGCCCCTCCAGGGGTCCTGCCACCTGGTAAAGCATTTTGTGAGGTGTAGACAAGATGTGCCCTTGAACACTTTAAGATCACGAAGATGTAGCTTTGAATTTTGTTTCTGTCACTCATTAATCTAACCTTGGACAAGGCATTCCACTTCACTGAGTCTCGTCTCTTCCTGGGAATATAATTTACTCCGATGCTGCAAAGTTGTTATGAGGGATAGAGAAAGAGTGTGAGCAGCACCTCACACAATTCTTGGCACCAGAACAGCTACTTTCAACCGACCACGGCTACTCTGGCTGTTAGTGTTACTAGGCATGGTTGTTGTCATGACTTTATTATTGCTAATCCTCAGCAAACGGTGGGACAAGAATGTGTCTCCAGCCCTTTCTTGTCTCCCAAGCATTACTCCAGCCTCCTCGGGTCATATGGGTGGTTCTCTTTCACTACTTCTGTCTTGCTTTTAGTGGAATCTACCCACAGCCCCAGAAATAGTCACTGCTATCTCCTCTTGATAGTGTCCTGGTTTCCTCAACAATGGTGAAACATGCCCTGTGTATTTCCTGCCCCCTTCAGTTTTCTGAATCTTGTATTCTTTTGTGTATGGGGCCACCACTGGTGGGCCAAAGAGCTGCAAGTATTTCTAGTGAGGTGGTTTGGGGCCATTGTATTCATTCATTTTACCGAAATGAAATTTCACCTTTATTTCCAACTGGAATCAGTGTTTGAATGAAGAAAAAGTCAAACACAAGGAGATCAGTGATACAGTAATTTCTGAAAACAGCAGTAAGGAAAACAACATGAAAGCAGTGAGTTTGGCCTCTGCATACCGAGCGGGCAGTGCTAGGAATAACAGCACAACGGCCGGAACTCAGTCTGGTTCACCCTGACTCTGCCCGTCAGCCTCTGCCCAGCCCTGAGATCAGGAAACTCCGAGGCGGTGAGAAGTTTGGAGATCGAGCTTTCTAAGTGACTCAGTTAGCAGCTGAGATGAGAGCTGACATTTTTCAAAGACAGAGAGGGGGAAAGGTGAGGAGGCAGCCTGCCACGAAGATAGCAGTCGAGCTGAACCTACGATTCCAACTCAGATATGCCCCTCAGTTGCCAAGATAGCTGTGTCTGCGATATCTTGGGAAGAAACAACTTCCTGGATTGATGGGCCAGACGTGGAGGTCTGTGAATTTAGAAGCAATCCCATCAGCCTGTCTGGCCCAGACTTGGGTAGAAGTCTGTCTCGAACTATACACTCAGACAGGAGTTAAAAGAGACCCACACTAGAGCCAAAATGTTCCACCTTGGTTCTTACTCAGCACTTTAGCCCATGCCCACACCTAACTTTGCACCCAGTTTTGATATCTTTTTATACCTTTCATTATTTGTAAATTGCTTTGAAGACAAAATCAGGGCTGGCCTGCTATTAAATCCCTCCCGCAGCTAGTGCAGAATTTTGCACATTGTGTCATTTTATTAAACGTTTCCAAAGTTGGTCAGTAAAGTAAGTGACACTTGGGGAGATGAGAAACTAGATCTCAGGCTTTTACTACAGGGCCGGCAGAGTTCCTCTGTATTACATACACAGGGAAAGCATCCAGTGTGGTTAAGAAGGCCATGGCTTTGGAGTCAGGCTGCTCTTGGTGTAAGTTTCTGCCCAGCCACTCTCCTCCAAGTTGTGAGACAAGCTGGTTTTGTCAATGAGTACATTTTCAGGCTCATGCTGAGCTGCCTGTCTCCAAATCTTAGCTACCTCTTGTTGGGAATTGGGACCAAAATACTAAAGGTTGTTATGATGGTCCTGGGTTCTGGGTACCCAGAGCAAAGAACTGAGCAGGCTGCAGAAGTAGACGTGAAAGCATAGCTGTACTAGTCAGGATCTGCTCCTCAGGGTGGGAGTGGGTCATGAAATGGGCCCTGGAGAGGCCAGGTCAGGACCTCGATGTGTTTTCTACAAGGAGAAGGGAGGTCTTGGAAGGGTAACGGTAATTCACTCCACCTATGTGTTTCCACCTGTCTGTTGGAGAGGGTGGTTTTGTCCCTACATGGACCTCTGAAGAACTGTCATGGTGCCCAAACACCATGTAAGGGAGTTGTCAAAACTACAATGTAAATGACATTATAATTAATTGTATTTGACAGCAAATAGGAAGTAGGAAGCCCTTTCTAAAATAGAAAATGGATCAAGAGATGGAGGGAGAAGGAAGGGAGAGAAAGGGGTGAAGAAAGGAATTAAGATGCGCTATGTACACATATTAGTGCCACACAAGAGATGTAGACATGTGCTGCAAACACGCACTAATAAAATTAGATTAATTATAAACTAATTATAATTGAGTTGAGGTCAGTTTCGGTTGCTTGAGATACTCTATACTGCATGTGTCCCCAAGTGTGGCTTAAGCATTACAGGTGAGAGCTCTCTGTGTTTTTTAGAGAGCTCATCACGGGCCCCCCACAAAACCATGGCACGGAAGTCCTCTTGTCGTTCCCAGCTGTGGTCTGGCTGTCAGAACTGGGCGCTCTCTGTGGTTTTTGGAGAACTGAGTGCTTTCTCCTCTCTGGCCCTCAGGCCCCCTCCACCCACCTGTCTCAGTCCTGAACCTGACCTGTGAGTTTATCAAAGCAGCTGCCTCAAAGACCTTCCTCTCAGAAAGAGTATGCCTGCCCATGTATGCCCCTCGGAGTCCCAGGAGGATGGCATGGGACTCCTGTCTTACAGCTCCTTGCAGAGTTTCTGATATATAGTAGACCCTTATTAAGTGACAGCTATTAATATCTTCACTTACTACTTTGGGTTTGAGGGATGATTTTTACTCCCATGTTGACAAAATGCAAACAAATGCTGCAGGCCTTCCTTGAATACTGATGTCACTGTCCTCACCATGTTAAGGCTGAATTGCATTCTGATCATATGCGCATGGTCCTTCCAATTTTTTATTAAAATTATTAAGACAACACACAGCCCACGATCTAAATCTCTGATCATACTGGAGTTCTCGTGTAATAATAATAGCCACCCCAAAGCCCTGCCCTCTCTGGGGCACTTTACTTCACCCCTGCTCACCATCTTCAGGTTAGCCAGGACTTGAAGCGCCCTTGACAGATACAGGAACTGAACTCAGACAGGCTAGGACACTTGCTGTGCTCCCACAGAAAGTGGTAGACACATGGATTTGACTGGGCTCCAGCTTCAAAGCACGTGCACATCTAGACTCGTTGAAGCCGGGGTCTGGAGTAGGTGCCTCACTCAGGGGTTTCCCAGGGGTAAGGCGCTCACCAACACCAGCAGAGTGGCCGAGGACCACTCTGCAGGCCTTTCTGCCAGGTTAGCACTGCTGCATTTTAACCCTGTGAGGAAGCAGTGAAGTCAATTATTCATTTTTAAAGTCGGATAATGCAGCAGACGTGTCCTGACACACAACACACAGCGACATTTAGAGAGTACACCCTGCACACCAGGAAACAGCCTCGTTTATCTTCACTCCCCTTCTGCTCTGCGCACCACTCTCTGCATCACTTTGGCATCTTCTACTCTGTTCCTTCCCCGCCCTAAACGAGCGCCTGTGTGATTAGGGCCTAATGGAACAGGTGCCTCTCCAGACGTTGCTGGTGGGTTTGGTCCTCCGTAGCTCTTCTTTGGTGTCTGCTGAGTTTGGAAGACTAGTGTGTAGGACATAGAATTTATAATATTATTTTATGATGCTTACCTAGAGTTAAATACAAAAAAGTGCACGAAATCTGTCTACAAAACTAAAGACCTAGAAAATCCAGCTGAGGGCCTGGATCCCACAGCAATGCCATGCATGAGGCCAGTGGCGGACCTAGAGCCCATGACGATGCCTCCTGCAAATCCAGCTGGAGGCCTACAGCCCACGACAATGACCCATGCAAGGCTACCCTATGGATCTGCCCTGGCAAGGCCCAAAGGTCAGCAGTGGAAGCTAGAAAGTCTATGCCAGCAGCGTGAAGGATCTGTGCCAGTAGATTGAGGGTTCTACACTGAAGCCAAGAAGCAATGCTCAAAATAAGGACCAGGGCTCCCCTGAAAGGTGCCACAACCATCCTCAGCAACAATGAGGTCCTGAGCTCCTAAAATGAGGACAACAGCTGAGTTCATATCAGGAAGCCATCATGACAAATATTTCTTGGAGATTAAACAGCACACCATCTTCCCTTCAGGAGCCAGGAAGCAATGCTCAAAGTAAGGACCAGAGCCCCCCAAAGTGAACTGCAGCCATTCTCAGCGACAAAGTCCCGAGCTCCTCCAATGACAACAGCTGAGTTCATATCAGGGAGCCAGCATGACGAGCTCCTCCAGGTGAACCAACGGCTCCAAACAACACCACTTAGGAGAACTCACAACACTACTCTTCCTCCCCATGTCTCCTTTTCATGCTGGTAACTTTCCTCAGCTGGGCCATCCACACCCCGCACCATGCTGATTCAGTTCAGCTGGTACTAAATTAACCACCGGTTTTTAACCCATAACTACTGGGGAAGGAAACAGCCATCTCTCTGGCACACATGTCTGAAGGAGTGTGTGCAGGGAAGGGTCATAGTGGCCTCCGTTCTCTTCTCACCAACAGAACAGAGCTCCTATGATCTCTTGGGCACTGTGTTCAGCTGACTGAGCCTGGATGAGGAATTTGATGTCTTCCCTCAAAGAGCTTGAAGCCAGGTGAGAAAGATGAACACAGAATAGGCTTAGTACCGCTGTGGTCCAAGCCAAACAGAGGCTGAGGGTCAGGCATTGGCAGAGGGAGGCAAAGCGAGTCCCAAAAGCTTTGGTGAAGGGTATGAGGTCTCTGCTAAGTACAAGTTTGCAGACCTCGCACTGCAGGTCCCAGAACTGCATCTTGACCCACCATTATCTGGAACTACATCTGTCCCAGGGATACAGAAGGGGGCAGGATGCATGGGAATCATACAGAGATGTAGTCATGGGCCGCCAGTGTGTGGTGTAAGATCCAGTGAGTCACTCTTGTAGACTCAGTCTCTCTATCTGCAGGAGAGGGGAGCTAAAGAAAGAAATTGATAGAGCTCCTTTGCCAGCTCTAATGCTTTAAGATTTTGTAAAAGCAGTATTTCTGGAGAGTTTGGTTGTTGTCCCCAAACACTCTGGCCTGCACCATTTATATTCCCTTAAGCTCTGGGGTTCTCTTGACACCAAATCTGCATGGTCTCTGCTCTTTTGGAACTCACCCACTGTGTGGCGAGCAGTACAAAACCTGCAGAATTCCTGACTACGTGACCAATGGCAAGTGACCGGAAGGAAGACCTTCGGAGAAGTCCTTTAATTTTCTTGCAGTTTGAGCTTGTCTGCGGCTTCTTTGCATCTGAGCTGATCACTCCTATGTTTGGTTAGCAACCCTGTGTCCTTTGGACTGAGCACCTTCTGGGTGACATTTGTCTGCATGTCACCAGGCCTGCACCCTGGACAGGCCCCCAGGAAAATGTGGGGAGCTGCTGTGTCATTGCACATTGTCAGGCAGCTTCCCGGGATCCTCTTCAGAGCTTGTGACACCCAGATGACCAGAAAGGTGCTGCAGGAAAAGATCAAGCCCATGCCTGGACCCGGGGAAGAGAAAGAGCCACAACTGTACAGCAGGGTCAGAGGAGATGGGGACTGTGTCCCCGAGAAAACAGGACTGACTTAAAGCACCCGTTCCTCAGGCAGCAAGCAGACAGCAGCTCGAGGTCTGCAGAGTCACGGACGCACTGCTGTCCCCAGAGCAGTTGCTCCTGAGCGTGGCTCCCGAGGGAGGGCCGGCTGCACCATGAACCATTGTTTAAATCCAGGCTTAAGGACGCTCACCACTTTGTGCGGTCACATGGCACTTGGCTAGGATGGCTGTGGGGTGAGACAGGGAGGGTAAGAGGCCACTTGGGACTTCAGCCTCCACATATTTAGGGATGGTGACACCCAAAGTTATGACAGGGACTGCTTTCAGGACAGGGAATAGTAGTGGTCAGGCTTCCACTGAGCGTTTTCCTCAAAAGTTCTCCAAAAAGATTGTCACCATTTTTCACTATCGCAACCCTAAAAATTACCCACGTAGGTTGTCAGGTTTACAAACCGCATTTAAAAGACAGCTCTGTTCAGTGAGTGACCCAACCAAGGTCAGCTTGCAAGTGAGCACCAGGCGTTCCAACTCTTTCAGCCTGTGTCACAGACTGGCTGTTTCTTAACTCTAGTTTTGCGCTGTCTGGAACTTCCAGTTAGCCTACAGCAGACTTCTGTTTTGTGGGGGAAATATAAATTGGTCCATTCATCAGCTGAGGAATTCAGAGCAGGGCTGAACAGGTCCCTGTGGTGGAGAACAGGAAACCCTAGGCCTAACTTTAAACCCCAGCCCACGCTGCCCTTTCCGGCTGGCGCGGTGCCCAGCAGGGGCGCTAACTGCCTTCTGGGGACTCTGCAGCACACAGAGGCAGGAATGGAGCAGAGGTGGGGGACCTTGTTCGTGGGGTAAGGAGCTCCAAGTACCCCAAGCCTTACTTACTGGTTCCTTTGCAAAGCTGTTACGTCAGAGATCTGTGACCAAAGGCCTTGGACACCAGCTGGACGCCGGATCTCCTGGGCAGTGAGAGTGACATCCAGTGGAAGCAGGAGTGAACACAAGTCCACGTCAGGCTCCCTGCAGGAAGACTGCTTTTACTTACAGAGTTATATCTGGAATCTGGGTGTTTGTTTTTGCCCTTGTGCTCTTGCCTGCATATTTCTCCAGTGACCTCTCTGCCCAAGAAATTTAGTTCTTTGTAGTGACTGGGTCAGCTTCTAAGCTTAGTCATTCTGGGGTCCTTGTGGCAGCTGGGGACAGGGGTAGAGTGAGGGAATTTGTGAAGCACCTACTGCGTGGGATACTTCCTTGTGCACTGAGGGTTTAAACAATCCATACGCCCTGCAAATTCACTGCCTGGAACAGTGACGAAGACAACAGACACGGAGGAGCACAGCAAAGAGGGATCTGAACATGATGCCACACAGGGGCCATCAGAGTTGAACCCTCAGGGGACAAGCTGCTCTGGGTCCACCAGGGCTCGAGCAATAGCAGGAACAAAGTGAGGGAGTGAACGGCAGCAACCTGGAGCAGCTGAAGATTCCAGGACTCTGGCGACGGAGATGGGAAGACTCATCTCCTCCAGAGAAGAGAACAAACTTTAGCCTTTGTTTCCTCCAAGATGGTGGATTTGGAGGGTTATTAGCCACAAGTATTCCACCTAAGCTGTCTCCGCTGAGGTTTGTCTGCTTGCCTTTCCAGTGTGAAATCCCATCTTAACGACTCCAGTATTTGAATACAACAACAAAAAATTAGACCTTTGAATCTGTCCAAACCCATGATGCATTTTTTTTATAATTGTGGTAAAATATACAAAACATAAATGTACCTTTTGGATCATTTTTGAATGTACACTTAGCAGCACTTAGTGAATTTATCTTGTACAACCATTGCCATTATCCACTTCTAGAATTCTCCTTAACCCCAAACTGAAACTCTGACTCACTGAGCAGTAAGTCCTTGTTCCCATCCCAGCCCCAGCTCCATTATTCATGATCACTACATTCCTCTGACTGTCCTACAAGAATTCCCAGGGTGCCTTGCAGCAGCATGAGACAGATGGGCCCCTCTGACAGAGTAGAACCATCAAGAAGGGACACTTCTGTCCAGGGACAGCTGCCAGCCTTGTGGTTCTTGCCACACTGCACACCTGGGAGCTGGTTTGGGTTTCTTCTCCCAACCTGGAGCATAGAACCCACCAGGCTGGCTCAAGCCCTTGTAGAGTTTAAGGATCCATTGCAACTACCTGGGCAAAATTCACCAAGCAAGACGTTCAAAGGATGGTCAAGAAGGCCAAGGGCAAGAGGGACACAGCCTGAGGGACACTTGGGAGAAACACAGGATAGCTGTCCAGGCTTCCATGGGGCACTTCTCTCTTCTCCTCTCTCCTGGCACATGCCGGGCCGCGTTGCATAATCCCGCCGAAGCTTAAATCCCTTCTGCTTCCCAGACTGCACAGTGCCCTTGGTAATGCTGGACAAGCAAGGCCGTTCTTCAGGTCCCTTTGCAGCTAATGTTTCAGTGAGGGGCCACTGTGTTTCCCGGATGGCAGAACCCACATGAAACAGAAACCTCGAGCCCTGACCACTTCTGGTCCCAAAGCCTTCCCTGGAACCTCCCACAGGGCGAAGCCGCCTGTTTCTGTGTTAATCCCACTTTGCTGGCCCAGTTCCAGCCCAGGCAATTACATTCTCCCTTACCCAAATCCCCCTGGCAGATTAAGTCCTTTTGTGTGCTTTCTTAAAATCTCTAGTTTTTGTGACGTTTTGCTCTTGACACCATTCTATTTTTCTGAGATTTTTCCTCTGAGCAAGGGGGCAGGATGGGTTGGCCCCTAGCACCATGTATTATCTGCAGGAGAAGTATAGAAGGTGGGGATGATAGGGCCACTTTGTCCCAAACAAGACCTTAGAGAATAGCAGACCTTATGATATGCAGTCGCCTCCCTGAGGTAGGAGCATAATTAAACTTATGCTATTCATTTCCTTGTTGGTTTAAGCTCCCGTACCCCTCTAGAGTTAGACTCTTGCTTTTATTACTCTCTGTCAAGTGATTCTCACTTCTGACATGACCCCTTCCTGCTCCCTTACTGTTCTCCCATGGCGTTGGATCCCATAGACTACACTGTTCAGTTGCCAAGTGCTAAGATCGATGCTGTACTTTAAGAGATGTCAGTGACTTTAAAAATTATTTAGATTCAAAATTTACTACAATAAGCCAGAAATTGGTCAGTAGTTATGCTGTATCACCTGCCCTTCCAGATGTTTGATAAACACCCATGCCATGTTGCAGCCACAGGACCCAGGAGAAGTTAGCCAGCACTGTGTGCTTCAGCCTCCTCCCCATAACTCCAGGACAATAGAAATGACCATGTCCTAGGACTATGGTGGAGGTTATATGTGATGGCACTGAAAGCCATCATTATTATTAGTGTGACACATTTACAGAGCCAGCACACTGGCATTTATCTAGAGGATAATGAAGTACTCAAGAAACCTAAAGATTAGGCCACCAAGATGGCAGGGCACTGGCAGCTGCCCTCAGTGTGCTTTTGGACCAATGAAGGAACTGTGTATCCCTCTCCATCGCTGTAATCTTAACACCTAAACCCGGGCCTTGGAAGGAGAGTGGGCAGCCAACAAACGCTATCCACTGAGTCTCTGGATTTAAATGTGAGTGTGTAAAAGGAAAAATATCCAGGGGGGCAGTGAGGGCAGCTCCACAGCGAAGCCCGCATTTAATCTGGGTCTCAAAAAATAGGTACGGTTTCCATAGACCGTGGAAGGAGGTGGAAGATATTTAAACAAGCTCTCAGAACTGTGTTTCCTAAGGTTTGCAGGGTCACAGTATGTGAAGAAAATGATAGCATTTAAATAGGATGCCAGCCAAAGCAATTCAGTAGAGATTCTAGCCACTGCTGAACACATTGGGCTGTTTTGATTATTTTTTGTTTTGTTTAGTTTTTTTTTTAATATATGAGGGATCAAATTCACAACCTCACACTTATCAGGCAAGTGCTTGAACCACTGAGCTAAATCCCTGGCCCCTAGTTTTTGGCTGTTTTGAAGACTGAAATATTTTGGGCATGGAGATAATCTATTTTCATTTTCCCATTTGGAAGCTCTATCCTGGCATAGAATCCTGAAGAGAATAAAGATCTTGGTCTTGGTCAATTATGCATCCCTTACACCTAGTACAGACATTGACTATAGTAATTAAAAGGAAGCAAACAGGGAACCATGAACAATGCCCAGCACCTACAATTTAAAAGAGAAGTATATTTCAGCTCATGTTTTAAGGAGATTCAGTCCATGGTCAGCAGCTTCCTAGACAGAACCATCACAGCAGCAGAGTGTGCAGACCAAAACTGATTAGTTCATGGCAGCCAGCAAGTGGAGAAGGAAAACTACCAGAGAGAATGGGTCAGGGAATATATATATTACCAACCTTACCCTCCAGGACACGCCCAGACACACCGGAAGTGTGTTTCCATAATGCCCTGGGCATGTCTTAATCCTGTCACGTTGACAGCACAATAAGCACTCACAAGCCTTTTCTGGCTGTTTCTAGATCTACAGGTTGAGACAGCTGAACCATTTCTTCAGCCCCATTCATTTCTAGTATTTTAGAATCTTCTCAGACTTATCAAACTCCTAACGTGTGAGCAAAGCCTCAGCCCCAGTCCTCCTCTACCTTTCTGTGTGGTGGCACTTTACCTTCTTACTTTGGATCTACTTCATTATTTGAAAATTTTGAGCCAATGTTCTATTAAGGTACAGTCCATCAGGCCTTAGGGAACAAGGTGGAGTAGCTTTGCCCTATTGCATCAGGAGAAAATTCAAGTGGGAGTTTCCTTGGTCTGTATTCTCCAAATCATTTGGTCCTCAAGGGAGAACCTGACAAGAGACCCTTCTCTTGTGAGTAAGGACTGTGTCTGCCTCCCCACTATTAACCCGAGGCTGACATATAAGAGCTGTTTAAATAAAAGGGGCAGGAGTGAAAGAATGGTGAGTAATTGCAATGATGAGGTGGCGACAGCCTTTGGAGTCTATCTTACTGCACAATGGAAAGTTCTGGTCAGATGCATCCGGTAAGGAGCCTGGAAGCTCATCTTTTGTTTTATCTTTCCTCTAGATCTCTTGAAAACCTAGGTGATTTTCTTAACCTTTGTTCTCCTGTAGCTACTGCTGTTCTGTGCTACTCAGCTCCCCCATTCCCAAGCGGGTCCCTGCCTAAGCTCAACCGAGGCCAGGGAATTGGAAGTGCCACCCTCTTTACTTAGGGCTGGCACAGAAATTCCATCAGCAGCATCCACTCGGGTTTTCTAGGGACCTAGAATGAGTTAACAAGCACCAATGCATTTGCTAAACTTAAAAGAATACTCTATTATTGTGTGGCAATTGGTAAAGAACTTATTAATTAAGGTTATAAGATAGAGAGAAATCTCCCAGGAGACAAAAAGCCATTACAGAGACATTGTGGAACCAATCTAGCAGTTAATGGAATACTCACAGGTCCTTAAAAAAAAAAAGAGAGGGTCACTTCTGAAAAGATAGGTATCATCAAATTAGTGATATTAAAGATTGGGGGGAAACTTACTGAAAGGCAGGTAAAATTAAAAACAAAAAACCTGATAAGCATTGGTCTTAGCAAGCAAGCTTCCTATTACAGCATCTCTAGATCCTAAAAACATGCCTACACCACCACAAAACATAAAAGTAAATTGAGATGGAGATCCAAATCAAACTAGTGTTGCAAATGAGAACTAATAGTACATTTGCTTTTGTTCTGAGATAGGGGCTTCAGAAGCAAAATGAATAACTCGTTTCAAATGCCTGTGAGTTGTTTAAGAAATAACTATCAAATTAAGGAGAAATGCCAGGCTCTCTCTTTATTTCCTTTCTTAAATTATAAGTGCCCGCCACCATGATGAGCTCACCAGATTAGGAGAATACTGTGCTTTAGAGTAGAATTTCTCGAGAAGAGGATTTCTCTCGAGAAGAGAATTTCTCTAGAAGCTGGTTTCTCCGGATAGGGAAGGGCATCCTAGGATTCTGTGCTGATAAGATGTTTCTCTTCAGAAGGGTTTAAAGGCTCCTGGGAGGAGCCGCAGATGGGCTTGCTGAAGCATCCTGCTGAATATAGCTTAGCCCGGAGCACTTTGGGATGGGACCCCAGTAATACGCTGAGCCATTCTTTGCTGAGGCAAAGCCAGACCTGAGAAACAGCTTTGTCCAAGGAAGAGTAAAAATGCTAGGAGCAAGGAAATGAAAAAAATAAAGAAAGAAAAAGACCTTTGCTTCTTTACTTTGGAATTTGAATCTAACCTCTGCACAAGAAGGCATGTTGAAAGCTATAACTTGTGAATTATTTATGTCCCGCTTTGGAGGGAGAAGAAGGAGATACCTTTGAATTAATCAACATGAGGTGATTAAGTGTAAAGAGCACAGAACATGAGACACACACACTCCGTGTTGAGTCAGCCGCTCTCAAGCTCTGTCGTCTTGAAGTTTCACCCACACCCCCTGCACCTGGCTGCCTCCCAGGGCGAATGTGAAGATCGCACATAAGAAGGAGCACCAGGGCGCTGTACGATCTGTGAGATGTTGGAGGAGGAGGGGAGGATAGGAAGGAAGGGGGAGGGAGAGCAGGAGGAGGAGGAGGACGATGGTGAATTATCAGCCTAAGTTACCTGGCAAGAGCAAGGTCATGAATTCGATCCCCAGTACACACACACACACACACACACACACATATGAACAAAGTTACCTGAGTCCGTCTTAAAAAGCAGTGGCTAAACTTCATGATAAATTACAGTAAAAATAAAAAGACTTCCTTAAGAAGGAATTTCCATAAGAATGTAAACATTTATCATAACAGAAATAATTCCATAGGATTATTAAATACCAGTAATAAAAATAGACCTACTTATCCTTGATTTCTAGAAAAGCCCGAAGTACAATAATTTAGGCTCATTACACGCGCAAGGCAGTCTGTCTATGAGTCGGAGCTGGACAGGCAATCTGTCCCCAGCACATCGGTACCAGGCTCTTGGATGCCAGTGTGTCTCCTGGACAGAGTTCAATGTCTTTTCCACTGTCTTGCTCTGCATGCCAAGATTTTTAGTGTCATTCTACTTGTCAAAAAAGTCTGAGGCTAACTGGAGGCTGAACAACATGGAGTCTCTCTGTAACCCAGCTGCTAAACAGTGCTAAGAACCTCCCCTAGATATGTGCCTACCCCCTTCATCTCTGTCTTCCTGCATCCACATACAGGTCCATAGGTTTCCTTTTTATTGTTATTTCGAGTTGCATGAGCTTTACCCAGTGCTTGGTTCCTTAGGCCACTTTTTACATGGTTATAATTTTGTATCTGAGCTTAGAAGGCTCTTTCAGTAGTCAGGTTTCCTGGTTCTATAGTTTTACCCTCCAACATTTCCCTTTTCTCTCTCTCTCTCTCTCTCCCTCCCTCCCTTTCCCTCCCTTCCTCCCTCCCTCCCTCCCTCTCCCTCTCCCTTCCTCCCTCCCTCCTTTCTTTCTTTTGGCATTCACATTGCTTCTGATTTTTAAGCTAGAATTTTATTTTTAATGTCTTGCAATTGTCGTGAATGTCTTACAGGATTTCATTTCATGTCTTTGCTCAAAGGGTCATTTGGTGCTTATGAATTTGGCTTATGGAGGACCCTCGTCTCTGATGCAGGCTTTCTTCTCTGGATTTACTGAATGTCATGGTAATTAAAGCCCAGTACCTTTGTTTCTATGATACACTGTTTTCATTACTTTTAAACTTTCTATTTCTTTTTGCTGAAACATTCTTCTCTGTCTATTCTTCACATGAAAACCTCCCTCTCAGCTTAATGTTATCTTGTCTGAGAGGCCCTCCATAATTATAATAATTAAAGTATCCCTCAGTACACACACACACACACACACACACACACATACACACACACACACATCTCGTCAGCCTCTTTACTGCTTTCATGACACTTGCCTTGACTGATAACTATCATGTGGACTGATTTGCTCCTCTGTATGTTATCTCTCCCCCACCTCATCCTAACCATCAGCTCTGAGGTGGACCCTGTCAATCTTGTTCCCTAGCTCTTGGCTCTGTCACACAATAGGTTTGTGTTGGAAGACTGAATGGTGTATTTCTCCATTAGTCTCTAAGCCCTAATCAGGTAGGGTCTAAGTGCTTTAATCAAGTGAAAGCGTAGTCAAAGTGAGACCACTTTTATAGCATGAACAGAAATGAAGTTGTTTATTCCAGAACTTCTATTTTATAGGTAAGTTTTCAAGGAAGCAAAATAATTTGAGAAATACTCTAATTTTATTGCATGATGAATTGTAGTAGAATTTAAATCCTTTGACTCCACAGTGTGAAAACTTTCTCTTCTCTTGTTGCTAACCAGCTTGGCTATGCAATTCCCTGTAGTGGACATCCTGAGCTCTCCACTACAGTCGGCTGAGCCAAGAGCACACGGCTCATTTCTCACCCATAGCACGAGTGACTCTCAGCTCTTCCTAACGCAGGAAGCACATGGCCTTCATTCAGCCCTGCCCACAGAAGGCCTGCACAAATGGTCTTATCTTTCTCAAGTTTTGCTTGAGTAATCCCAGTGAAATCTAGCCTGGTTGATTGCTCTGTAAATTGTTTCGTTCTTTATATCCCTTTTCTTCCTAGATGGTAAATCAGAGACTAGTTCATTGGCATTTTCACACTGGCAGATTTGAAAAAAAAGAGCACTATTTTACAATCCCCTTCTCCATAATGGTGTTGTGTCTACACACAATCTGTAGTATTAAATCTTAGCCATGTAACTTGATTTGGCCAATGGAACATCAACAAACATGATACACAGGTTCAAAGAGTACTTGTGGCACGGGGTTTGCCCTCTCTTGCTGCACTTGGAATCTTGAAAAAATCAAAAGTTAATCTCCTGAAGAGGCCACATAAAAGAAGGTCTAGTTGCTTCAACTGGATGCCACCCAACTGCTAGATGTGTGTGTGGGTCCATCCTAGGCCACCTCACCCTAGAAACAATATGCCAGCTGACCACAGACACTTGAGTAAATCCAAGGAGACCATCAAAAGAATTGTTCTAATGAGCCCAATCTGAATTGTCAACCCATGTGAGCTAACAATGATTGTTGTTTCCATCTAGTAAATTTTGGCACACTTTGTTACACAGCAAACACTGACCTGCACACTTGCTATGTGCCTTACATTGCCTCCCAGTCATGTTATTTGCTGCTACTCAGGTGCTCTTCCCTAGTGAATGATGCATTTATCCCCATTTCACAGGGAGGGAAAATCAATACCATGAGCTTGTCTGGTATTGATGACCCAACATATTTAATTCTTCCAATCCCATTCATTAGAGATAAATCCTCCTCAGACACTGTTTGAGGGAGTAGCACCAGAAATGTTTAGAAAGGACTTAAGGTATTAGGAACATGCTGAATTACATAAGGTTGGGCAATAAAACTATACATAAGCATGAGTTTAAGCAGAGTGTGTACAATTAATAAAGCAGGGATTCAATTGGGTTAATTTACTTCTACTCAGAGGTACCAATTGTTTTAAAACACCTGGGCCATCTCAAGGCTATAACCATTAAAGTACACACAGTAATAATCATAATAATTTGTTATAATATTTATGGATCATCTCATGTTAGGGGCTTCTCACAAGAATCATGCTGACCACCTCTAGTCACCTCTAAGTATAAGTAATAGGTATAATTTCCTGGTACAGGAGAGGAAATTAAGGTCTGCAGAAATCAGGACGCTAGCCCTGAGCCACACAGAAAAGTAGCAAGCTGAAATTCAGCCAGGACTAGCCTGTGTGCTCACTCTTCTATCACTGCTGCAATCCAGCCGCGTTTTGTTTCCTATATTGAGGATGCAGGTCATGTATGTGTGGAGGATACACTGGAGGATACCTACAGGGACTGCTCTCTGGTAAGAAGGAAGCTCTTTCACGTATCGACATGTAACTGGTTCACTTTTAAATAGCCTGAGCGGTTCTCCCTGCTACCTCCCTAGAAACGCCTCCCTTTGTCCACAGCATTTCTGCTTTTTGTTTTTCATTTTTGAAGTGCTGGGCATTGAACCCATGGCCTCACGCTTGCTGGCTCAGTGTTCTACCACTGGATTGCTTCCATAGCCCCAGTATTTACTCTTTGACCCAAGTTTTGAGCAGCAATGGGGAGAACACTGGGTCACAAACTTAATGCATTTTCCCCTCAGAGCCAGATAGAGTACAGCAGTACCGACCTCCCCAAACTCCTGGCTTCTGTTCCCCAAAACCATATGAAGGAGACCTCAATCTTAAAACATTTAACAGAGGGCATCCCTCAAGCAACGATCAGCCTTTATTACTATTTTTATATTCTCAATAATAAAATAACATGCAATGTATCCATCTACCTTAATGGTGTTCATCACCTCTTGTTGAGTAGTAAAATTGGGCACTGTGCTTCTCATTCAAGCAATGATCTCTCATCAGCTACTTACTTTTTAGCATCTCTCCTCCACTTCCATTACAGGTTTATGAAACCAGCCCTTTTGTGGCATTGAAGGGGCATTTGTGTTCTGTCTGTTCCACATCTCGCTGCCTTGTTGTTTGTCCTATGAGTTCAGGAGTGTCACCAGGAGCCTGATTCACACTTATGTTTGGACAGGTTCATGTTCTGTCCTTGTCATCTGGCCCTTGGCCTTACTCCTTACAGTCTCCCAACATCTGTGTCCCTGACACATACAGGGCTTTCACAAGCGTTTGCCATATTCAGCTGTATCTTTCTGCATCTCCAGTGTACCCATTACCCCTGTCAAACATGGAAGGGATTCTTTAAATATTTGTGAGCTCCTAATGGAGGAACGATTGAAATGACCAGACCGAAGGGAGTTCATCTTGATTGTAAACAGACCTCAAAGGCAGAAGATCAATGATCATTTCCTCCCTCTCTTTCATTCATCTTTATAGACAATACCTTTGCTTCACCAATTGCTGTCTCCCACATCTCGAGCTAGGTCTCTAACAAACCCTGTTCACATGAGCAAGCTTCTTTCTCCTGCAAGGCTAGTTCCAAAAACACAATTCTGTCAACTTGCCCAGCAGCGTTTTAAGAATCATAGAAACCTGAACGACCTCAAACTTCATGATTGTCACTTGGACCAGTGACACTTCCAAAGCACAGCTTAGCATTTATTTCTTCAGCTCTCTTAAGAAGACAAAGCACATACTTCAGCTCAGTAAATTATCACAAAGGAAAGGAAATGGTTCAGGAAGCCTCCTTGGCATGTCAAACCTACTGAGCTAAAATCCACACATCTGGAAAAGACTGTAAGAGTTTAAAAACGATTTCTCTTGAACTGGGGCTGTTTCTGACTTGGTTTCTTTGGCATCTGCTTTTACCCACCTCTTGTGGAATGAAGTCATCTCCGAGTCTGTGCTGGGTGAGCAGGCAGCACCCGGACAGCACAAAGGAGATGAGAAAAGAGCAAGGGAAAAAGAATATGTCACATCCTGACTACAGGGGAACCGTGCAAAACATCTAATCACAGCAGCGCCAGGGAACTTGAACCTGTCCAAAAAGATCCCGCGCTCTCCATGTTTAATTGCCCTTGATGGCTGCTGGCCAGTCATGCATGACAATGTGCGCTCGCGCTGCTCCCTGCCCCGCTCATTGCTGTCAGCTTTCACTCCAGGTGACAAACAGAATTCTGGGTCCAGGGAGGGGGCTGGGCCAGAAACGGGGTCGGTCAGGCAGGCGGGGAAACCCCCATAGACACGGGGGTGCCTGCACTCTCGTAATCCACGGCGCAGACAGAAGTCTTTAGGAACACAAATATTATATAACTCACTTCAATCTCTTTGCTTTCTCTCCGTCTTCAGCATGTTTATTTTCCTTGAGAGGAAAAACAAAATTAGGCCACACCATGCAAACGGGTAGGACATCTGTGACCCGAGGTATGTCAATTGGCAGCGACGAGGTTCCTCTACAGTCAATTATCTCTGAGCACATGCTTGAGGCTGGATAGGGAAATTTGAATTACACTTGAATAGTAAAGGACATTATCTTTCTTGGTGACTCGGTGCTCTTAAACCTCTCTTTCTGTCTGCACAAGAGGAAAAATCATGTTTCTATTGAGTCTAACGACAAGAAAAAAAAAACCCTCTATATCTGCAGGAAAAGATGGCTTATTAAGTCTAGCGTGGCACTGATAACTTCCCCAGCTTAATTGTGGCTATTTAGTGTGGAACAATTCTACAACTTCTCCGGAGGTGCAGACCCCAGACAGGTTGTGTCAAGTAGAGATCAGTGAGACATCTAAAACACAACAGTTCCAGGCTGTTAATCACCCAAAGTCGACCATTATGTAATATATTCATATATTGAAGCATTATATTAGATCCAAAATAAATATGCACAGTCTTCATGTGCAATCAAAAATATAATAAGACTTTACAAAGTCCAGGAGAAAATAAAATGGTGCAGTTGAGTTTAGGAATCGCTTTCTTTTCCG
The DNA here is from genome assembly GCA_004027295.1 of Dolichotis patagonum. Taxonomy (NCBI): domain Eukaryota; kingdom Metazoa; phylum Chordata; class Mammalia; order Rodentia; family Caviidae; genus Dolichotis; species Dolichotis patagonum. Next base: position 20,219 of record PVJX010027806.1, read on the forward strand.
TTCCTTTCTGTTTTGGGGGGATACTGGGAAGGAATCACTTTCTCGCCTGTACATTTTGTGTCTACATCCTGTGACGTGTTGGGAGAGCTCCACTTCTTTCTGGGTTTGAACGGGCTCATCTTTAAACATAGATGCTTCCACCACCTGGGGTTGGTGTGAGGATTAAATGAGCTACTTATGAGCTTCCCTTGCAGATAAATAGACAGACTTCAGGCATGGAAGGACAAAGATACATGACCTATTTATTTTTGTAAACTTAGAGTGCTTCATAGTAAATGACACAAGCTCTGGAATTAGGCTTGGATTTGAATACTGACTCAGTTACTAATTAACTCCTTAGTTTTATGTTAATTTTCTCATGTCAAAAATGAGGCCAATTCTTACCCGAGAAGATAAGAGTAAGAAATAAAAACAGTTGCGACCTGTGCACAAGATCCACCATCCAGCAAGTGTTCAGGGACCGTCAGGTCCAGCTCCAGCTCCTCACACTCCTGTGCAGAACAAAATTGTAGAAATCAGGTTACGACACTGAAAATGAAATCATCCACGGTGGGAATACGGTCATTGCTAATTGGCAATTTGACATGAACTAGATTATCAGTCTCTTCCATTTTTCTCAGTAAGGAAAAAAAAGCTTAGCATACTTAGAACTTCCTCTTCTTTTGAATTTCAGGAATTTTACCGAACTTTAAAACTGTGCTTGATAATGGAATCTACCTGGACCTTCATGAATACTTCCAGTCTGCTGACTGGAGTCTGTTCGCCCTTCTATTCTGTGTGTAATTACTGTCTCTTCTCCATCTGTACTGTTTTCTTCTCTTGTTATTTATATTTTAGAGAACCTGGTACTACTAAATGATTTAAATTTGGTAAGATTTTTTCCATAAAGCATTTTAATGTTCTGATGATACTTTTTCTGTTTTTTGGGGAGTTTTTTTGTAACCATCCCAGGTGCCACCTGGTCCCCCCAAAAGCTCTAGTTGCAAGTTCTGCTTATTTTCTCTCCCTCTGGCTATGGATATGCAGTGAATCACATTTCCCTTTGGTCCCTGAGGCCCAGCTCTGTGGCGGGTGTTGATCCAGCTGATTCACAATTTCACGCAGGTGGATGTAGCAGCCTGGCCTACCTGGCGAGTCTGTAATGGAGCAGCCAGCAGGTGGCCCATCCTGCCTGACCCATGGCATCCGTCTCTCCAGCGGCACAAATCCTATCTGCAGAGCACTCACGAGAAGCCGTGGGTCAACTAGCAAAGAATCAGAACAGAAATCTGAAGACAGACCTGTTCTCCCGCCCCACCCCCACACCAAAAGGTGGGGGAAAGCAAACGAGCAATGAACACTGTAATCAAGACGACTAAATCTAAGCAGCGATGGAGTAGCTAGCAATTTGTGAAATAGCTGTTAAAGAAAGATTCTTAAAATAGAAGTGGTATTTTACAAGGAAAAACACAATAATAACATAAAACTAAAAGAATTAAACTGAGCAAAATAGAAGCTGGTGAGGAGGAAGACCAGGAAATCAAAACATACCAAATATTGTGTTGACAGCGGTGTTGTGTGCTCTGTGGACCACGTAAGAGAAAACCTTCCGAAGGTCCGATTTTATTAGGTCAGACAAGTGGGTAAAATGCAAGGAACTTTCGTGGGTATTTTGTTTTCAGGTAACAGCACAGAAATGCATGTGCTCCATCATGCCTTGCAGGTGGTAGCGCTCAGGCTGCCTGGTCAGCGCCTCTCGGGCCCTCCCGGAGCCCAGCACCTTCTTCCTGTGCTCCATGGCTCCCACTGACCACGAACCACTCATCAGGAGAAGTGGACACCAGCTCCTCCTGCCCCACTCATGACTGTCCCAAGTGATTTTGGACTAGAGCTGATCGGGGAGGGGTCACACGGAGCATTGTCAGAGTCACCCGTGTAAACTCTTTCCGAGGAAAATCAAATGAGATCTTTCAGCCACTGTTTACCCAGTGGCTATTAGTAATAACACCCATTACAAGTCACGCTTTATATGGTGCCGAACTCGGTGGAAGCCTGAATCTGAGCTGGGAACCTGCTTGCTTCTACCTCGATGCTACTTATTTCATGCACCTTTTTCCACCTTTCATTTTGGGCTCTTGTTTTTGCTGGAGTATATATTGCCTTTACCAGTTATTGGCCACTGCCAGTACTTTCTCATTTGTCCTTGGAGAGGGGGTCTCTATACACTTTTGAGGGCCATTCTTTACTGTATCCATGAATGCAGCTTCCTTGTTCGTGGAGGAAACACAGGCCTGATGACTGGGTGTTTCTGACAAAAGCACTGCAAGTTCACAAGTCCTGACCTGGGTTCCCTTCACCATTACCCCCGCAGAGGGAAGGAGGTTTAATGGTTTCCTACCATGCGAAGACGCCTTTGTTAGGAGTCTGGTGAACATCGATGAAGAGTTAACCTCCCTTGGCTTTTTGCTGGCACAGAGCCACTGATGAACTATTTCTGAGTATGAATTTAAAGAACTGCACTCCAGGCTGGTGGGAGGGAAACTCAGTATGCGTGTTCATTTGGTTTGGGGACAAAAATCTGACAGCTCTGTCAAAGGTGTAGATATTTTTCTAGCAAGTAACTAACTGTGACAAGTTGGACTTCATCATCCTGTGCTGCCTTGGGTGAATGTGAGGCCTGTGATGGGAATGGAGATGAGGCAGAATCAGAGATGGAATGTTCTGGAAGGCAGAAGAGTCTGGCCACAGCCATAGCACATATGTAAATACACAAGCTCAGAGAGATTTCTGAGGCTATGCACAGCCCGGAAAGTTGGATTTCAGATCCCTACCCATGGATTTATCACGGATATTTCCATATGGCTAGCATTCTCAAAAACAACTAGATCACAGTACTTAATTTTAAATGAAATGCCTAGGCATGCATTTTCTGAAGAAATATGCTGCATGAAATATGTATATATTCCAGATCCAAACAGTGGAAAATAGCAGTAAACATTATATTCTGTGTCCTCTCAGCCTCAGTTTGTTGGACAATATTTCAAGAGAGGAGCTGGTGGGGCCATAACTTGGTAGGATGGGAAAATAAACACTGTAGTTAAAAGATGGTGAGTTTAGCAAATTCTGGAGTAATCCAGAGATGGGGAATTGGTAATGCGAGGGTTGGGTGGAGCTGGGTTTGCAGAAAGGGGCCAGAACAGAAACAGGAATGTGAAGATGGTGGGTGTGCTGTGCGTGAAGACGTCTTCCTGACTTTGATAGAAAAGCACACCGAAAGAGTTGTGATTTCTCCTGTTGGAATAAAAGAACTTTGAAGCTAAATGATTTAAAAATAATTTGACGGGGCAAATCCTGGGAGTATGGGTAGCTCCAAAAAGCAGGCAGTTGGTGAATCTAAAGCTGGGGTTTATTTGGAGCTAGTGCTTGGAAGGTGGATGGGGAGGAGGTGTATGAGAGTTGGGAGTCGACAATGTGATAGCATCATAGTATGGTGACAAAACGACACAAACTGTATTTCTTTTTGTTTTATTTCCTTTCTCACCAAGGCCTTTTATGTTGCATGTAGTGTGGTTGAGAAATGGCAAGTGTTTAAATCCTAAGATTGGATTACAGTAAAGGACACATTGTCTTTAGTTGCCCTCAGGATACTTCCCCTTGCTTCGAAAATACTTCTCCCATCTTTCTTGCTGCTTTCTGAAGCAGTTCTTTTCACGAGTGTCTTTTGTTATGCCGTCATGGCTGCCTGGTTGTCCTGAATTGGTTCAAAATGTTTACCTTTACTTTTATGGTCATTTTGACTTGAGGAAAGAGCCAAAAGTCACATGGTGCCACACGCAGTGAATAGCGTAGATGAGGACATGCTGTCATGTTTTTATTTGACAAAATTTGAGAACACTTTAAGGAGGTATTAGTGGCAATGTGTCTTTTACTGTAATACATTTTTTAAAATTGAATGTTCGTATTGTCTTTTGATCCACATCTCATGTATTGGCATGCCTAGTCTATCTTAACTGATCTTGGCTCTCCATGACATTGGGTTGGGACTTTCCACTGCGCCAAATTTAGCAGAAAGAGAACACTGTGCTGCAGAAGGAGTGAAGTTTTTGCATGAGATGGCACAGGTGTGGAGATGATGCCAGACTCCACGTTCCTGTTACCCATGTGGACATTCAGTCACTTCAGAGTTAGCAGATGTTTGAGTCCCTGAATCTCTGCCGCAGGGGAAAATACAGACAGATTCTGTTCCCAGCCTTATAGGGCTCATGGGTCCTAAGGGCACCCGACCACCTCCAAAGC
>PVJX010027807.1:0-24506 GCA_004027295.1 Dolichotis patagonum
TGTTGGATGAATAACTTTCAAATATTCCATTCCATTCTGTAGGTTGTAAGTCATTCATATCCTTGATTAAATTTATTTTTAGGTATTTGCTTAAGTTTGTTACGTATTTGTTTAATTTATTGTAGGTTTTTGCTTAATCACTATTATGAAATAAATCAATTGTTTGCATGACTTCTTTTTCAGCGATTTCATTACTGATGTATAAAAAAGATTCTCATTTTCATATGTTCATTTTATATCAAGAAAATTTACTGAATTTAACAGTTCTAGCAGGTTTTTTAATGAGATCTTTGGATTTTGCTACATATAAATCATGTCATCTGTGGAGATAATTTGACCTCCTCCTTCCTTAATTGAATGCTCTTTTTTTTTTCTTTCTACCTTATTTCTCTGTTTAAAACTTCCAGTTCAATACTGACAATGGTGTAAAAGTGAAAATCTTTACTGACAATGGTGTAAAAGTGAAAATCTTTGCCTTATTTATGTTTAGAAGAAGTGACTTCAGCTTTTCTTATTCAATATTATGTTGGCTATATGTTATGTTATTACATTGCAATACATAATTCTATATCTAGTTTTTGAGGATTTTTCTTAAATGATACCAAATTTTATTGACTGCTTTTTCTCCATCTTTTGAAATAGTCATATAGTTCTTATCCTTCCTTCTGTTATATTATGTTCATTCATTTATATGTTATCCATCTTTGCATCTCTGGATAACTCCCTCTTAATCATGATGTATCATTTCTTCTATATGTTTTTAGATTCAATTTAGTAGTATTTTGTTGAGAATTTTTACATCTATGTTCATCAACAAGATTTGTTTGTTACATTCATTGCTGTGTTCTTGTCTGGTTTTGATATTGGGATAATGCTGGCCTCATAGTCTGAGTTTAGAAGAGTACCCTTTCTTTGAATATTTTGGTGTAGTTTGAGAAGAATTGCCTCAGTTCTTTAAAGTTCTTTAAACCTTTGGTAAAACTTAACAGTAAAGACTTCTCAACCTGGACTTTCCCTTATGCAGGGACTTTTTTGTCACTGATTCAATCTCCTTACTTGTATTAGTATTCAGACATTTTGTGGCCTTGCGGTTTTATGTGTCTGAAAATTTATTAATTTATTCTAGGTTTTTCAATTTTTTGGCATGTGGAGCTGTTCAAAATAGTCTTTGCTGATCCTTTTATTCTGTGATATCACTTGTAATGTCTATTTTTTTCATTTATTTTATATATTGGAGGAATTCTTTTTTTCTTGGTTAGTGTAGGTAAGAGTTGTTCAGTTTTGTTTATTTTTTTTAAAGCAAGTCTTTATTTCATTAATGTTTTCTATTGCTTTTTCCTACTGCCTGATCTTTATGTGATAGGTTCTGGTGTACTGTGTTTTTTCTTTTAATTTGTTACCAAAAACTTTTTATCCCTCTTTTTCTTCACTAAAGAAAATGTTGCTTATTTTCCATATATGTTACAGTGTCCAAAGTTCTTTTTGTGGGTATCTACTTTTATTCCACTGTGGTCAGAGAAAATACATATTTTCTTTTCTTGTAAAAATTCTTCAGAGAAGCTGGGGATAGAGTTCAGAGGCTTAGCACTTGCCTGGCAAGTGTGAAGCCTTGAGTTTGATTCTTGGTAGTAAAAAAAAATTCCTTAGAGTTATTCTGTTATCTGATCTATGGTGTAGCCTGGAGTGTTCATGTGCTGATGAGAAGAATGTTGTCTGGGTTACTTTTCTTTCATTTCTGGAGCAAAACACCCAAAATGAAGGAAGGAAAGGTGTATTTAGCTCACTGTTTGTGGAGGTTTCAGTCCATAAGCAGCTGGCTCTAAGGCAAGATGGCATGGCACTGGGGAAACACTTCAAGGCAGCAGCCAGAACAAAAGGGGGAAGAGCAAGCCTCTTTTCCTCCCTTATATCCTTCACCAGCTACTCCCCCTTCCAGGGCAGATGTAGCACTAACAAAATCTCTGTGCCCTCCTCCTGCACAGGATGAGGATATTTACAAGGTAAGGATCCTGGTACCCTGCTGAATCTCTTGGTTAAACTTCTAAGCTTCTCAAGTTGACACAGTGTATCAAGCATTAGAAATGCTTATTTTGCAACTGTGGATAAAATGTTCTATAAATGGCTATTAGTCCATTTGTTCTATAGGATGGTTGAACTTAATGGGGCTTTTGCATTTTTTGTCCAGGTGATCTGTCCATTAATGAAAGTGAGAGTTTGAAGTCTCCAACTATTTTTGTGTTAGAGTCTATCTCTTTTTTTTTTAATGAGACAGGGCCTCAAGTGTGCAACTTAGGCTGGTGTGGAACTTACTTTGCAGCCCAAATTGGCTTCAAACTCATGGCAACCCTCTTGCTCAGCCTCCCAAGACTAAGCTTGCAGGTGTGCAGCACCATGCCCAGCTTTATTCCTTTTCAATCTAATGTAGTTTGCTTCAAGTAATTGAGTGCTTCCTCACATGATGTGTACATATTTACAATTATAGGAACATATCACTGCTCTTTTGTTCAAGGTTATTACTGATAAGTAGACATATTCCAGTCATTTTAGCCACTTTTTCTGGTTGCTTTGTATAGCCTTTGTCCCTTTCTTCCTCTGTTGTTGCTGAACTTTGTATTTGATGAATTTCTGAATGGCTAGAATTTGATTTTTCTTCTGTTTTCTGCATCTGTTGGACTATCAAGATTTTTTAATACAAGTCAATAATTTTTATTATGCTTTATTTTGTTTTCATTTTGTTAGTTATCCACTAGAGGGAAAAATAAGTCTTTAATTAGAAAGATAATTAAGGATAATCACAAAGCTTCCTGTCAATGTTGATCAGGTAAACATTCTCATTTTATTGGAAGAAAACTGATCCTCATAGGATTTGAGGTTGTAGGATAGAGTTTAAATGGTAATGCAAAAAAAAAAAAAAAAAAAAACTAGGTGAGAAGCTAGATACTCTTGTTTGTGAGGGAGAACAAGGAGCCCCCACACTGAGCCCATGGAGAAACCACCGACGCAGTGAGTCATCTTAACTTTGGTCTCTTTCCTTTCTTTCTTTTTCTTCTTTTTTTAAAACAAATTTTTGCTTGGTTCCATCATTTTTATTTAGTCTCCTTTGTTTTTACAAAGTATTTGACATAAAGAACTGAATTCCAGCATTCAAATTGTTTTTGTTTTCTAAGTTTGTACTCCACAAAAGATAACTTCAAAAATCCATTTCTTAATCATGAAAATGTATTGTGCTAAATTTTTTTCCATAGTAAATACCCATATAGGGCTCAAAAACAGTGAATAAAAAAGACATTTGAATCTCAAACTGTACTACTGAGTTTTGTATTTTCATGTTTTCCCAACGGTAAATGGACCTTCGCTGAGCATTTCTTGTAAGCAATCTGGTGGCAATGAAACTCCCTCTGTTTTTGCTTGTTTTGGAAAAACTTTATTTCTCCTTCCTTTCTAAAAAAACAGATTTCCTGGACATTGTCCTTGTTGGAAATATTTCTTTCAAGACTTTGATTAGAGTATCCTATTCTCTCCTTGCCTATAAGGCTTCAGTTAAGAAATCAGCCATTAGTATAAAAGGAGTCCCCTCACAGAAACCTTGACAGTTGTCTCTTGCTGCCTTTAAAATTTACTCTTTGTCTTGTACCTTTGACAGATCGATGATAACAGGCCTCCAGGAGGGTCTTTTTTGGTCATGTCTATTCAGGTCATTTGAGCTTCCTGAATGTCCTATCTCCCCCTCCCACCCAACCACCCAAACAACAAAATTTGGAAATTTTAAAGTTTAGTAAAGATAAAACTAAACTGGGAAAGTTTTCAGCACTTATTTCATTGAACTGGTTTTCTATTCCTTTTTTCTCTTGTTATTCTTCCAGACCAGAACACAAAGCTTTTCTCTTAATGACGTCCTGAAAGTTTGTTGTTGTTGTTATTTTTTGTTTGTTTTTGAGACATGGTTTTGTTATGCAGTTTGGACTGGTCTTGAACTCACTTTATGGCCTAGGCTGACTTTGAACTTGCAGCAATCCTCCTGCCTCAGCCTCCCAAATGCTGGGTTTACAGGTGTATGCCACCACACCCAGATGTAAGGCTTGATGACTTTGTTTAATATTTGTATTTATATTTTGTTGGACTGGATTATTTATAAAGACATGTCATCAAGCTCAGAAATTCTTTCTTTTGCCTGTTCTGTTCAGCTTTCGGGCAGTTAGGGTTTAAATCTAGATGCCTCCTCCAAGAGCCTCCTGTGCTCCCAGGTAGAGGTTTTAGAAGGCCCTGAATCATGGGGGAGGCACAGCTGTCTTGTCCTGAGGTGGGGCCAGGTCAGTGAGGCAGTTGCTGTCACTGGGGTATGTCTGGGAAGGATGTACTTCCCTAACGGGCTCCTCCCATCTCTCTGTCTCCTGGCTGCCAGGGTGTGAACAGCTGTCGCAGCCCCCCCAGACCTTTTTGCCATGCTGCTTCTGTGTCTTAGCCTGCTGACATGAGCTGAAACTTCAGAACTGTGAGCCAAAATAAACTGCTCCTCCTTTTAATTGCAGGTATTGGGTATTTAGTCCCAGTGACACAGAACATAACTAACGCAAAGGCTCTCAAATGTTGACTACTTTAGCTCTCAGATTTGTTTATTCTTTATTATCTCTTTTTATGCTGAATTTCTCACACATGCAATGAACTATCTTTTAAGTTCTTTGAATTGCCTGTCCATATTTTTTTTATTTTTTTTCTTAGCATAAATTTATCATACATAGTGATCACATTCCTCATAAGGAATTTATACCTGTATATAATATATCTTAATTCTTCCCTCCCCATTTACAAAAGCTTTGTTTCCTTTATTTTTCCTTCCATTCAACTTTTTTCCTTTTACTTCCTTCTATTTACCCTCTCCTCTCTCTTGTTCCTCTTGCCATTTGAACATGTTCTTCCCACTTCCCAATGTCTATTCCCATTATTCTCTTCATTTACCCTTCATTCTTCACACAAGTGAAAAACTCTGATATTTAAACTCATGTGTCTAATTTATTTCAGATCACAGTCTTAAGGGATATCCATTTTCCCACAAATGACACAGTACTACTCCATTGTGTATAAATACCACATTTTCTTTATCCCTTCTTCTTTTGGTGGGCATATGTGCTCTTTTTAACATTTAGCTATTATAAATTGTGCTGCTATAAACATGGGTATGCATGTATTCCTGTGGTATGATGCTTCTGACTCTTTCAGGAATACAGCTAGAAAGTAACAGCTGGATCAAATGGAACCTCTAGTTTTAGCTTTTTGAGACATTTCTGCATTTATTTCCATAGTGGTTTTACTAGTATACACTCCCACCAGCAATGTAGAAGGGTTCCTTTTACCCTACAGACTCACTAGAATTTGTTCTTGGTTGATTTCTTGATGATATCTATTCTTTCTGGAGTGTAATAGAATCTCAGTGTTGTTTTAACTTACATTTCTTGAATAACCAGTGATGCTCATCATTTTTTTTTTTTTTTGCTGTTTGTACTTCTTCATCTGAAAAATGTCGATTCATGTCAAATGTGCATTTTTTGATTGGGTCTTTAAATCTGAGGGGTCTGATATTTCTGAGTTATTTATATATTCTAGATATTCATATATTTATATATTTATATATTTATATATTCTAAATATTCCTTCAAGGAATAACTGATAAAAATTATTTCTGATTCTGTGAGTTGTCTCTTCACTCTGTTGGTGGTTTATTTTGCTGCACAAATGCTTTTTAATATGATGAGATCCCAATTGTTGATTCTTGGCAATGTTTCCTTATGAGATCCGGGTTTTGCTCATAAACTCTTTGTGTGCCCCTTTTTAGTTTAGAGTTTTACTAATTCTACCTTCCAACAGATTAAGTGTTTCTATTCTTATATTTAGTTATTTGATTCATTTGTATTTTACTTTAGTAGATGGTGAGATATATGGGTCTGGGTTTGTTTTTTAGCTTTTCAGTCAGTTTCCCAGGCATCATTTATTAAAGAGGCTATCTTTCTTCCAGTGAACATGTTTGGCCCTTTTGTCAAAGATAAGGTATAGCTGAGCATGCTTGGAGTTGTTTCTGCATCTCCTATTCTGTTCCATTGATCCTTGGGTCTTTGTTTTGTTTTGTTTTGCTTTGCTTTCCAGTACCTTGCTGTTTTCACCATGATAGCTTTGTAGCATAACTACATACTGGGGATTCTGATGCCCCCTGTCTTGCCTTTGTTGCCCAGAATTACATTGGCTATTCTAGGTCTCTTCTGGTTCCATACAAATTTTAAAATTGTTTTCTCTAGTTCTATGAAGTATGCTATTGGTATTTTGATTGGGATTGCATTGAATATGTTTAACAAGTTTTGGAAATATGGCCACATTCACTGTATTGTTTCTGTCTATCCAAGAACAGGGAATATCTTTCCATTTGCTGATATCTTCTTTGATCTCCTTTTTCAGAGTACTGCAGTTTTCAGTGTATTGGCCTTTCACTTCTTTTGTTAGATTGATTTCTAAGTATTTCAAATTTGGGGATTTTTTTGGTGCTATTGTGAAAGTACTGTTTCCCTAATTTCTTTCTCAATGAATTTGTTATTAATGTACAGGAAGACTACTGATTTTTGAGTGTTATCTTCATATTCCACTACACTGTCAACTTTGGTTACTGATTCTGGGAGGTTTTTTGTGAAGTTTTTGGGATCTTTTAGGTAGACTATTATACCATCCACAAATAGTGATAATTTAATATCTTTCTTTCCTATCTGTAAGCCTTTTATTTTCTTCTCTTATCTAATAGCTCTGAATGTTTCCAGAGCTGTATTGAATAGGAGAGGTGATAATAGACATTCTTATCTTGTTCCTGATTTTAGAGTGAAAGCTTTCAATTTTTGCCTATTTTTTTTAAAGTTTAAAGAGAATAAAACCAAACAAAATAAAACAGAATAGAGCCAATCAAAACAAACAGTGTACACAATACAGGAATTCAAAACAAAGTAATGGGAAAACAACAATGGCTACCAAAATGTCTCTTGTTATCTTTAAAGTAGCTGCTTATATTATCAGACGTAATAAAATGAAACAAAAAACTAGAATAAGATCAATCAAAACAAAATGATGAAATTGCTATAGGACTTTAAAACAAGATACCAAGAAATCAACAATGGATACCATAATATATCTTATTATCTTTAAAATAGCTGCCTATAACATCAGATATAACAAAATTTTTAAAAAGACAATAAATCCAATCAAAACAAAACAATGGAAGCAATATAAGACTTCAAAACAAGATAATAGGAAATCAACAATATCTATAATGCCTCTTGTTATCTTCAAGATAGCTACCCATACCATCAGAGATAATAAAATCAAACAATCAAAACAGAATAAAACCAGTCAAAACAAAACAATGAAAGTAATGCAGGACTTCAATACAAGATAATAGGAAATCAATAATGGTTACCGTAATATCTCTTGTTATCTTCAAAATAGCTGCCCATGCCATCACACATAATAAAATCAAACAAAACAAAATAAAACCAAGCAAAACAAAACAGAATAAAACTGAACAAAACAATTTTAGTATATGTGCTGCAGAAGCGAGCACAAACTGAACAAAACAGAAGAATGAAAACAATACAGGACTTCAAACAATATAATGGGGAATTAACAATGGCTACCACCTTTTAGACATTTCCTTCCCTTTCACTTTCACAATATCTATTCTACATTTTGGATCTCACTAATTCCTTCAGTTTTTATACTAGGGAGACTACATGATGTTCACCCATGTGAGTCTGAACAATTTCATCCATGAGCATGATTTCAAGTTACATCCATTTATCTATGGCAGCCTTTTTTTCCCCCCCTATGGCAGCCTTGTGATTATCCTTTATAGCTGAGTAGATTTCCACTGTATAAAAATGCCATGTCTTTCCTATCCATTCTGTGGTTGATGGGCAAGCTATCTCTGCTTTTTTTCTGGTTCCCTGTCACATGGAGCATTGTTTTCTCTCCTTCTACTTTCAGTGTATTAATTTCCTTTCAAGTTAATATGTTTCCTGTATACTGAATATTGATGTATCTTGTTTTTGAATACACTCTGGCTGCATTTCTTTTTATTGGAGAATCTAGACCATCTACATTACTGGTTATGGCTGACGTGCACTGGTTTGTCTCTGCCCTGCTTTTTTCCTGCCATTGCCTCCCTACTTCTTCCCTCCTTTCAGTTGTCTACCTCTGTTCCTGGAGAGATATTCTCTTTCTAGAATGTTCTTCAGTACTCTTTGTAGGGTTGGTTTGGTAATCATGAATTCCTTCAGTTTTTCTTTGTCACGGAAGTATCTTGTTTCCTCATTAATTTTGAAAGATAGTTTTGTAGGGTACATCAATCTGAGTTGGAAGTTGTTTTCTTTCAGGACTGAAACACTTCACTCCAAGATCTTCTTGACTTGAAAGCTTGTGTTGAGAAATCTGTCATGATTCTGATGAGTTTTCCATTACAGATGATCTGTTTTTTTCCTCTAACAACTTTTAATATTTTGTTCTTGTGCTGAATTTCTTGGATCTTGATTATTATATATCTGGATGTAGATTTATTTTGCTTATGGCTATTTGGAGTTCTATATGCCTCATTTAACTGAATGTCAGGTCCTTTTCCCATGCTTGGGAGGTTCTTAGCTATTACTTCTGTAACAGTCTTTTTATGTCATTTGTATTGACCCCTGCTTTTTCATTAACACTTATCACTATTAAATTATTTTTCTTTGCATTGTCTTGCAGCCATTGAATTAATATTTCCTAGTTTCTTGTTATTTTTAAGAGAACTTTCCTTTTGCAATCACTAGCTGCAATCCTGTCTTCAAGTTTCAAGAGTCTATCTTCAGTTTCTTTAAATGGTGTAGCCATCTGTCAATGGAGTTTTTAATTTCCTGGATGTCTCTTTGAATCTGTTTCATGTATTCTAAATATTCCCTATGTTGCTCATTCAAAGTTTCCCTAATTTTCCTAAGCTCCTCTTTTTTCATCTATGCCTTCTTTAGATACACTCAGCAACCCTTTCATTGTGTTTGTCATTTCTTCTTTTACCTAGGATACTTCTGATCTTATTTCTTTTACAGCCTCTTGAAGTAGTTTCTTTACTTCAGTTGCCATCATCCCAGAAATTTCAGGTGTGTGACTTCTGAGTTTTTCCATGTCCAAGTCTCCAGGACTTGTTCTGTGTGGGTTGGAGGTCTGAGATTGCCTTTACTCTTTTGTCTTGACATTTTCTTGGTCCTCTTGGCAAGGTGGATGTGGGGCCAGGAACTTCCCATATTGACTACCCATCTTCAGTGTAGAGGGATGGGTCAGGCACCTGAGTTTCTCCTAACCTAGATTCCCAGAGAGGCCATGGGGTGGGCTTATCCAGACACGTGTGGCTTCTCTAATGCATGGCTGGCTAGTTCTTCCAGCATGCACTGGCTACAGGTCCCCAGTGGCAGCCATCAGGCTCACAAGGCCGGCATTGGCTGCTTCTTCTCCCTGTTTGCACTGGCTACCATCAGGAGGATCTCAGTTGTGGCAAGCATGCATTTAGGGATGGAGCTGGCTGCTTCTTCTCTAGGCCTTCATTGGCTACCCAAGAGAGGGTCCCAATGGTGGCCTGCATGCACATGGGGATGGGGATAGCTGCTGCTTCTATTGGTCTGTGCTTGCTACATCCCTAATCAGTTTCCACACTTCACCTGATGGCTCATACTGTTACTGTTGCTTTGAATTTTTCTGCACCCCTAGCCCCTCCTGTCTATCTGTGTGTGCTCTAGCCTGGGTTTTACTGAGTCTGGCTTTCCTTCTGGTCTCCAGTCCCTGAGTACCATCAATGGCAGGGAAAGGAGCCTATCTCAGATCCCTTCTCACCAGCTGCAGCAGCTCCTGATCAATGGTGGGGAGTGGGGCCCACCTCAGACCCTTCCTGCCAGTCACAGCAGCTCCCAATCAGTTTTGGCCTATTTAGTATGATGTTAACTGTTGGTTTGTCATAGATGACTTTTATCAGGTTGAGATCAAGACCATCTTTTCCAGTTTTCTGTAGGGTTTTTAATCATAAATGGGTGCTGGGCTTTGTTGAATTCTGCATTTCTTGAAATCATCATGTGATTTTTGTCCTTAGTTTTGTTAATATAGTATATTACTTTTATTGCTTTGCATATGTTGAGCCATTCCTGTATCCCTGGGATAAATCCTGCTTGATCATGGTCAAAAAATGTCTTGATTTGCTGCTTTCTGTTCAACAGTATATTATTGAGAACTTTTACATCAATCTTCTTTGAGGAGATTGACCTATAGTTCTCTTTTTTGGTTGGATCCTTCTCTGGTTTTGGTATCAAGGTAATGTTTGCTTCCAGGAATGAGTTTGGGAGTATTTATTTCCACTCAGTTTTCACTTTTATTTTTTAAAGAGAATAAAACAAAATAAAGCAAATCAGAACAGAACAATGCAATGGCAGGGATAATACAGGACAATGATACAGGACTTCAAAACAAGACAACAGGAAATCAACAATGGCTACCATAAAGTGTCTCATTTTCTTCCAAATAGCTGTCCATACCATCACACATAATAAAATCAAACAAAACAAAACAGAATAAAACCAATCAAAACAAAAGAATGAAAGCATTATAGGACTTCAAAACAAGATTATAGGAAATCAACAATGGTTACCATAATACAACCTGTTATCTTCAAAATAGCTGCTTATACCATCAGACAGTAAAATCTAGCAAAACAAGACAAAATAAAACCAAATTCAAAATAAGATAATAGGAAATTAACAGTGGTTACCACTTTACCTATTTAGGCATTTCCTCCATTATCACTTTCATAATATGTATTGTGCTTTTTGGATCTCATTAACTCCTTCAGTTTTTTATGCTAGGGAGATAACTCAGTGTTCACCCATATGAGTCCAAACCATTTCACCCATAAGCATGAGCTCTAGTTGCATCCATTTACCTACAAGAGCCTTGAGATTATCCTATTTTATAGCTGGATAGCTTTCCATTGTATGAAAAAAACCTTATCTTTCTTATTCGTTCTGTGGTTGATGGGCAAGTTACCCTCACTTTTTTCTGGTCTCCCATCATGTGGAACAATTGTTTTCTCTCCTTTGATTTCCAGCCTATGAATTTCCTTTTGAGTTAAATGCACTTTATAGTGTGTTGGTGGATCTTGTTTCTTGATCCACTATGTCTGTATTTCTTTTTTTGGTGAATCGAGGCCATCTTCATTAATGGTTTCAGCTGGCATGCATTAGTTCATCTCTGCCTTGCTATCCTCCTGCTTTTGGTCCCCCGCTTTTTCTCTTCATTCAATTGCCTGTCCTGTTTGGTGATCCTCCTCTGTTGTTGTTCCTCGAACCATGGTCATCTTTATCTCTCTCTCTAGAATATCCTTCAGCACTCTCTGCAGGGTTGATTTGGTGGTTATAAATCCCTTCAGTTGTTCTTTACCATGTTTAATTGCTTGCCCTGCCTGAAAAATTTATTCTATTGAGATTCTTATAATTGTTGTCTTCATTGTCTTTTTGTAGAATATCCTTCAGAACTTTTTAGAGTGCCAGTTTTGTGGTTATGAATTTCTTCAAATGTTCTTTATCATGGAAATATTTTATTTCTACATCTATTTAGAAAATAATTTTGTAGTATACATCAGTCTGGCCTGGAAAATGTTTTCTTTTAATGCTTGAAATACTTTAGTTAAAACTCTCCTTGATTTAAGTGTTTAAGAAGTCTGATGTGACTCTTTCTTGTTGCTGTTTTTCAAGACAAGTTCTCAATATTAGTTTACACTCTTCTTTATGTAACATCAGCTGACCTCAAACTCACAGTCATCCTCCTGTCTCAGTCTCCTAAATACTGCAATTACAGGCTTGTGTTTCCATGCATGGTTGCTACTTCTAATGGGTTTTTCTTTCTAGATAATTTGTTTCTTTTCTCTAACAGCTTTTAATGTTCTGTTCTTGTATTGAATTTTTGCACTCCTGGCTATTATGTAGGTTAGTGTAGTTTTTAAATTTTTTTCATGACTCTTTGGCGTTCTATATGTCTCACTCATGTGTATCTCAAGTTATCTTTCCATTCTTAGAACGTTTTCTGTCATTACTTCTGTGAATAGATTTTTTATGCCCTTTATCTTATCTTCTGGTTCTTTACTGATTCTAATTAATCTTACATTATTATTCTTTGCATTGCATATCAGTTATTGGATTCATTTTTTGTGGTCCTTTGTTATTTTTAAGAGATCTTTTATTTGATGATCACCAACCACAACTCTGTCTTCTAGATCTGATAGCATATCTTTGGTTGACTGCCATGTATACTTTCAGTGGAATTTTTAATACCCAAGATTTCTACATGAGTCTGTTTTATGGAACCTGATTCTTTTCTATGTTGAGAATTCATAGTTTCCATGTCTTTCTTAAGCACGTCTATAATTTTTGTCCATACCTACTCTACATTCACTAATCATTTCCTTCATTATGGTCCTCATCTCTTTAATTATCACCATTTTTTCTGTCCAGACTTTTTGTTTTTTTTACCAGGGATTGAACTCACAACTTCATGGTTGCCAGACAAGCACTTGTGCCACTGAGCTATATCCCTGGCCTTGTCCAGAGACTTTTCGATCTTTTTTTCTTTACTTCCACTGCCACCATTTCATAAAATTCAGCTGGAAGGATTTTTATTTCTTCCACTTCAGTGCCTCCTAATTTGCCTTGTACAAGTTAGGGACTATATATTCATCTTGCTTCTGTGTTTCCTAATTTTCTATTTTTTTGTTTGTTTATTTGTTTTCTGCATTGAGGCTTGTAAATTGTTTATAGCAAGTAGCTTTATTAATAATATAGAGACCTCTTTAGGAAATTAGTACTTTTCAGAGATGTCGTCTAGGCATACCTGGCTTTTGCTCTTTGAATCTGAATCAAGATCTTGTTTCTTCAATTTGTTATGCTGCCTATTTGACCCAATTCTTTGATATTGCACTATAGTATTGTTTATGAACCCTAGACAATCTAGGTATTGGTCCACAAGGGAGAACAATGGATCACAGCAACTACGTCACCTTGGTTAAAATAGTACAATGAGTAATAATTATAGCATCAAGCACAGACTAGAAAATGATAAAACGTGATAACTTTTAATTTTCTAACTTTTACCATAGGTACAAGATTTATAACTATATAATAAGATTTAAGACAACTTATATAATTATATACAGTGAATTTTCCTTAAGGGGAAACTCTAAAAGGATAAAAGAAAAAAATTGAAAAATGTAAGATGAGAAAAAAATTGGAAGGCTGAAGGACAAAAGCTTATCCAAGCCTCAGGAAACTGGGGAAGAAGGCAAGAGGGAAAGGAAAAAAAAAGACAAAAGTGAGAACAAAACCAAATAAAACTAAAACAAAAAACAATGTTTATACACACAAAAACAAAAACAATTTTTTAAAAAACCCACAAACAAAGCCAAACCAAACCAAACAAAGACCAGAAGTGAAAAAAAGACAGAAATTTTTCTGTATGATTTCAAGTATATGGCTATTTTCTGGTGTCTACACTTTTGTGGTAGTGTCCAATTTGGAGTATGACTGTGCTCTTGCTGATAGACAAAAGAAGCAATCAAAGCCCAGATCCATGATGGATAATCCTGCAGCAAGCAGGTTGCTACTTCTGGTATGTTCAAAGCCACAGAAATTCAATTCAGGTTGATTCTGGTCTCTCTGGTCATAAGAATGGGGCCTGTAGATCTATAAGGTATGTTAGTGGTATTTTGATTGGGGTTGCATTGAATCTGTATAGTAATTTTGGGACAATGGACATTTTCACAAAGTTTGTTCTTCCTATCCATGAACAAGGCATGTCTTTCCATTTTCTGAGGTCCTCTTAGATTTCTTTTTCAGAGTATTATAATTTTCCCTGTATAGCTCTTCTACTTCTTTTGGGAGATTAATTCCTAAGTATTTCATTTTTTTGGATGCTAGTGTGAAGAGTGTGGCTTCTCTTATTTCTCTCTCAGTATTTTTGTTAGTGTATAGGAATGCTATTGATTTTTGAGTATTGACTCTGTATCCAGCTACATTGCTTAATTTATTTATTATATCTAGGAGTTTTTCAATGGAGTTTTGGGAGTCTTCCTTGTAAAGTATCATGTCATATGCAAATAATGATAATTTAACTTCTTCTTTTCCTATCTTTACTCCTGCTCTCTCTCTCTCTCTTGTCTAATTGCTCTGGCTAGTATTTCCAGTACTATGTTGAATAAGAGCAATGATAGGGGACATCCTTGTCTTGTGCCTGATTTTAAGGTAAAGGCTTTCAGTTTTTGGCCATTTAATATGATGCTGGCTCTTGGTTTGTCATAGATGGCCTTTATCATATTGAGGTAAAAACCATCTATTCCAATTCTCTGTAAGGTTCTTATCATGAATGAGTGTTGGACCTTATCAAAAGCTTTTTCTGCATCTATAGAGATGATCATGTGGTTCTTACTTTTGGCTCTATTGATATGGTGGATTACATTTATTGATTTATGTATGTTGAACCATCCCTGCATTCCTGGGATGAATCCCACTTGGTCATGATGTATAATCTTCTAGATGATTTGCTGCATCCTGTTTGCCAATATTTTATTGAGAATTTTTGCATCTATGTTCATTAGGAAGAGTGGCCTATAGTTCTCTTTTTTAGTTGGGTCTTTCTCAGGTTTTGGTACTAGAGTGATATTTGCTTCCAGGGATGCCTTAGGAAGAATTGCTTCCCTTTCGATTTCGTTGAAGAGTTTGAGAGTGTTGGAATTAAGTCTTCTTTGTATTTCTTGTAGAATTTCACAGTGAATCCATCTGGGCCTGGCCTCTTCTTTGTTGCCAAGGACTTAATTACATTTTCAATTTCATTAATAGAAATTGGTTTATTCAGCAGTTTTACATCTTCCTGATCCAGCTTTGGTAGTTCATATCTATCTAGGAAGCTGTCTATTTCTTCTGTGTTATTGAACCTATGAGAGTAGACGTTTTTGAAATAGGTGTTGATGATCTGTATTTCCACCAAGTCTGTAGTAATTTCACCTTTTTCATTCCTTATTGCATGAATTTAAATTTTTTCTTTCCTTTTTTAAATAAGGTTGGCTAGGGGCTTATCAATTTTATCTATTTTTTCAAAGAACCAACTCTTTGATTCATTGATTCTTTGAATTGTTTTGTTAATCTCCATTGCGTTCATTTCTGCTGTGATCTTTATAATTTCCTCCCTTCTTTTGGCTTTGGGCTTGGCTTGCTCTTTTTCTAGCATCAGGTTGAGTTGTAGCATCATGTTGTTTATTTGTGTTCATTCTGTCTTCCTGATGTGGGAACTCAGTGCAATAAATTTTCCTCCGAGGACTGATTTCATTGCAGCCCACAAATTTCGGTAAGTTGTGTTTGTATTTTCGTTTGCTTTTAGATATAGTTTAATTTCGTCTTTAATTTCCTCCATGACCCACTGATTGCTCAAGAGTGTATTATTCAGTCTCCATGTGTTTGTGAGGTTTTTGCAGTTGCTTTTATTGTTAATTTCTAGTTTCATGACACTATGATACGATAACATGCATGGATAATTTCAAGTCTTTTGCATTTACTTAAATATATTCTGTGGCCTAGTATATGGTCTATTTTAGAGAATGTCCCATGTACTGCTGAGAAGAATGTATATTCTGATGTTGTTGGATGGAACACTGTATGTATTCTATCAAGTCCATTTGTTCACAGGTGTGATTCAGTTCTGTTATTTCTTTGCTGTCTTATTGTAAAGTGCTGTGTTGCTTATGTTGTTCTGTTCTAATCTCCTTTGTTCTGCCCTCTTTTGTTTTATTCTCTTTAAAATTAAAAAAAAAAGAATGGGGCCTGAGTCTTTCAGCCTACAACCTTTTGGGGGTGTCTTGCTGGCCTGATCATGGCTCCCTGAACCTAGACCCCTCCCATGTTTATCCTTCACCCAGTCACTCTAGGATTTCAAAATGGGTGTTCTGAGATTAAGCCAACCCACAACTGCTCCAAGTCCTGGTTCAGTTGGTTCCTCCCTAAAACGCTCTCCAGGGAACATGGAAGTTTCTTGGACTGGAGTCACTCCAGTGACTCCACTGCATTTTGCACCCAGCTGTTGCAGCTGTTGTGACACTTTGCAACCAGCTGTTGCAGCATCCATTCCACAGGTGTGTTTCTCCCTGAAGACCTCTGGAGTCAACTGCTTTTAGTGTGTCTCTGTGTTTTTGATCTTCCTTTCTCATACCACAAGCCAGGAACTAGGGAGAAAGTGCAGATTTTCCCCTCATTTTTCTATATTTTGGTCTGTCTCTTCACTTTCTCTATGGACTCCAACTTTCCTTTCAGGTCCCTTCTGTGTCCTGGAAGTCTGCTTCTCTCCTTTTCTTCCCCAAGTTGTTTTTCTTCCGTGTCACAATTCTGAATCTTGGAGATATTGATTTGTTGCTGCTTACTATTCCATCATCTTCCCAAAAGTCTTCTGCCTATATTTTATCACATCTCGTGCAGTCCTCTAATCATCATTATTTTGAATTCTTTGTCAGGAACTTTATCTGTTTGCTTATCTTTATGGTTGAAGTATTGTGAGAAAGTGTGTGGAGAGATGTGTGGATGAGTGGATAGATGAATGAAAGGATGGACAAACAGATGAATAAATGTTTTTCTCTTTGCTATTCTCTTTGCTTAGACTGTCCTCTCTCTCTTCCTCCACCAGCTAATTTCTGTACATTCTTTATAATTCATTTAAAATGTCCTCTTTTCTAGAAAGCCCTCCCTGATCTTACTTACTAGGGTAGATAACCTATCTTGAAGCAAGAGTGCAAGAAATTTTTACAGAACTTAGGATAAAAGTAAAAGTGATAAAGACCATGACTGATGTTATACTTTAGCAGTAGAGCGCTTGCCTAGTATGCTAGAGTCCCAGGTTTGATCCCTAACACTGCAAAAATAAATATCCTTCATTAGGTACAGTGGAATGCATCCAGAAATTCAAGCAAGCCTGGGTAATATAAGAAGATTTAATATTCAAAAGAAAGAAAGGAAGGAAAGAAGGAAGGACGGGAAGGAGGAAGGAAAGGAAAGAAGGAAGGATGAAAGGGAGGAAAGAAAGGAAGGGAAGAAGGAGAAGGAAGAAAAAGTAAGGATAGGAGGGAAAAATGGAGGAGGGGAATGGGGAGACATGAAAGAAAAGAGGAAGAGAAAAGGGAAAGAAAAGAGATGGGACTCTGTGTCTCTTGCCCCTAGAGAAAGACAAAACAGGTGGAAGATGCTTTGGACAAGCTGAATGAGGAGTTCTTCCAGCTCACTGCTCAGGCCTTGGAGCTCCAGAAAGTGGACAAGCCAAACCAATTACCCACAGGGGAAGGCAACACCTTTGTGGTAAGGCCATTGGATGAACATCTCAGTTTCTGAAGTGTCCACAGGTTACCATGGGGTCAAATCCCCTTCAGAAAGAAAGAAAGTGGCCAGAATAGCCAGTTCTTATCAAAGTGTACAGGAGAAAGAAATATTCACAATAACCATCCATGAAATTGAAGGAGCTGAGCTGAGGGACCATGGAGGCAGTGAGAAGTACTCAGTAGCCCTTTCAAATATTCAATATTGGTATTATGTAATTGGCTTTTGTCTTATTTTCACATGCCAACATAAACTGGGGATGCTGGGGATACCTCATGGAGGCAACCAGCTCCCTGCAGGAAGCTTTAGGCACCTTCCAAATGAAGGAATTCTGGTGTCCAGATAGCATCATCATGCCCTGGGTCATGGCTCAGGGCAGAGAGCCAAGAACTCTTTAGGTCACTTCCTGTCCTACCCCACACCTGTTCTGTCCAGGTGGCTCCCAGCATCCTTCCCAGTATGTGGTGGAATGGCAGAACTGACCCCATGGAGGCAGGTCACCCTGGCAGAAAGAGGCCTGGGCCTGAGGCCCTGGAGGGTAAGCAGGCTCTTGCACTGGAGGTGCAGAGGGTTCACCTGGCCCAACAAATTGAGGACCTGGAGTGGGAGCTGTCCCTGCTCCTCCACATGGCAGATGGTAGCTCAAGAGCAGAAAGGAGCCAGTCCAGCTGCAGGGCAAGTCTGAAAGATTCTAAGTCACACTGAGGTGACCACCTGCATAAGGCAGTTTCTCCACTAAGGATACCATGGTATGAAACAAAGGGTGTCTGCAGCTGGGGTCTGATGGGGACCAGACTATGTAAAGGTTAAATTGCTGACCACGATGGTACCTCTGATTGGGTTGGAAAACCTCCTCATCATAGTGCTCCAAAGACAAGATAACACCACAGCTCAGGCAGCAGATGACTGGAAGACACGGCTTCTGACACTCCCTGTTCCAGAGCAATAAAGATGCCAACATTAGAAATCAAAAAGTTTTCTTACTTGGCGAGATTCATTGCCTTTGTTTCTCAAGGCCCTGATCATTTTTGCAGGCTTTGCCTCTGATGTGTCCCCCTCTTCCCGGACCACCCCCAATCTGTGGAAACCTGATAAGTACTATGAGTGATCCAGAAAGACTTGTCTTAGCTCTCAGAGAGTTCTAGCGTTACTAGATTCCCCAGAAACCATATTCCATTATTACTTTTTATTTAAGCCTTTGCTGTAATTCATTTTTGGAGGTTGGGAGCTAGGCCAATTCTCCAGTAGGGAGCTGTGCTGGTTTATGACAACTCCTATCATAGACACCTATGTCATGGTCAGCCTGGAACTTGACATGTGCTGAATTCTGCATTGATCCTTTGAAGGAGGGACAATAAAGCAGCCAAGGTTGAGAAAATCAGTGTGTGCTATCATCATTCTCTTGTTTAAGTCCTGGTTATTGTGTCCTCTTCACACCAATAACTGAATGGTCACTCAGTATACCTGGCTCAGGGTGAGAAGTGCCCAGTTGGGGCTGTAAGAACAAAGGTGTGACACAGTCAATCCAAGCTCCACTTTCCATCTTGCTTCTGCTGAGTTTCCAAGGCTAATGTGACTCCAGCCTGGATAACAGGGAATAGACGATACATAAAACCTAATTGCCAAGGGCCTCCAAAACCGGATGCCCATACCTCCCACACTCTGTGCCTTGTGAAAAGTTCCTTCTTAGAAGGTCTGTCCTTCACTACCCTTGTGCCACGTGGAGCCTCCTCCTAGAAAAATCTCCTCAGAACAGTGTGTATTTACTCCCAGGTCCTCATCATACACACACACACACACGCGCGCGCGCGCACACACACACACACACCGCTCTGGGCTCACTGCTTTATAAGTACAGGGTATTAAATGTCCCAAAAATGCTTTGTGAATGCAGCTGGCACAGAGCTCTAATCAGAGGTCACACAGTCATATCAGGAGGCCACATCAGCCCTTCAAGGACAGCACATATAGCAGTGTAGAATGGAGGACCAACCTGGTGGATGAACTAGAATGGAGGCAGGAGCTCAGAGCAGAGGGACATGCTGCAGCCAGAGTCCTTAGGGACAGCATCAAAGAGTGCCTAGCTTAAGGTGTGGACAGAGGATACTTGTGAGAAGAGGGAAGTAAAGAGCTTCTCAGGCTAGTGAGGTGTCTGGGAAGAGTGAGAGACACATGCACAGTATAGCCAGAAGAACCAGAACAGCCTCTGAAGAGGAGCCTGCAGAAGGAGGAGGCACCCTGAAGCCTGTGAGCCACCAGCAGGTGTCAGCAGTTCACTCTGTGATATGGCCTTGGCTAGAGAAGCATGGCCCTAGGTTGTGGATTCCCAAGGACTGCCCCTCCACTCAGAGCTCCATGTCACCACCACTGAGCAAGGGGCATGCTGTCCCAGAAGGCCAAAGGCACTGGGTCCTCCCTGGATACCATAGGAGGAAACAGGAGGAACTCTGGCTTTTCTGGATGATTTGACTTTCTCAGAAATGTCATCACAGTTCTGTGTAAGTGCATAACCCTGTCCCATCAGTAGCACCAAGTTCCTGGGCAGAACAAGACAGTTACCTCAACTCCAGGTAGAAAAAGAGCCTGAGAATGCTGGTTCTCCTCTTCCCTGGGCTTCCAGGCAGCTTCCTTCATGTTCAAACTGCTGCCCAGCAGGCTCTAGGGTGGACACCACTGGCCTGAGTGACCACATTTGTCTTCATACATAAATAGACACAAGGTTCAGGAAAACCAAAGCCCAGAAGTAAGCTGCAGTTGTGGGGTACAGGTAGCCAACAGTCAGTCCCTAGGGGGCAATGTCCATGAGTCTATAGTATTCCCCTAGGAAGAGCTTGCTCACTGCAGAGGGAGACACGTCCATCAGACCTGAGCCCAGGGCCATCTCTTACAGGACCTAAGTCAACTACTGGCCCAGCTAACACTCAGAAAACTCAGATACCAGCATCTTTTTAATAAAGGGGACCCAGAAAGTGAGTGGCTGGGCCAGGCTTCCATCATTGCCAATGCTGGGCTTCCAACTCACCAACCTAGGTGCAAAGACACCACAACAGAGAGTTCCAGGGCCACACCCAAACAGGGCCCTAAGGAGGCCAGCACATTAAGTTCACCTTACCAGATCATGACCTTGGACAATTTTTTCAACCTCTTGCCTTCAGTTTTTGCACAGCTGAGTGCTCAGGGTGACAAGGCCCATTTCATAGGCCTGGAAGAAGGCTCCAGGGGTATATAATTGATCTCTCAGAACAAAGAATGTGCCAGTCAATGTCAGCTATCCCTCCTGTGTCTATCCATAAAAATCTATTTCTATCCAGACCTTACTATGTATAAATATATACACAGAAGGCATCCTCCTAACATCAGGCCTGCCCTCTCTAGACTGACACAAATATAGCAAACAGAACCTCAGCAGCTATGGCAATTGTTTTTTGTTTGTTTGTTTGTTTGTTGTTTTTCCTGAAGCACAGGGAAGGATGGTGGAAACACAGGTGAGGCAGAGCTCAAAAGCGTTCTGAAGGCCTTTGTGGGCAACTTGACACTGAAGCTGAACCGATTCAGAATTCCAAACCAGAGATTGAGGTATCTGGAAAGAGGAAATAATGGGAACTGGGCCTAGGGCCCAGGGATTTAGTTCAGTGGCACGAGCGCCTGCCTGGCAAGCACTAG
The DNA here is from genome assembly GCA_004027295.1 of Dolichotis patagonum. Taxonomy (NCBI): domain Eukaryota; kingdom Metazoa; phylum Chordata; class Mammalia; order Rodentia; family Caviidae; genus Dolichotis; species Dolichotis patagonum. The sequence continues at coordinate 21,099 of PVJX010027807.1, forward strand.
GTCATGAGTTCAATCCCTGGTACCAAAAAAAAAACCAGAGTAAGAGCAACTGGGCCTAGACCAGGAAGATGAAGCAGGTTTCAGGGATTGTAGTTTGGTATGGATGGGTCCCAGAGTGGGTAAGGATAAACAGGAGTGACACTGTGGGCCTGTGGAAGCTGAGGGTCCAGAGTGCTGGGATTACTCATATACACCATGACTTTCAGCTCCTAGCTTCTTAGTAGAATCCATTTCAAGAAATTTCCTAAGAGTGAGGAGTCCAGGGCAGCAAGGGTGTGACAAGTTTGGGGACTCCAAGGACATCTTAGTAAATAAGGGCTTTCCCTCACCTCCTACCTTCACTCACTCCCTCATTTTCTATGTATTTAAGGGTACAAAGACCCAGAATTTAACTGGATTTTAAAATCTCAACTTTTCAATTCTTATCATTTCTGGAATCTTCAATTCTGCAAGAGTTGGATAAATAACCACTGCTACCTGTTGCTACCCCAAATGCTCAAGAAATCCCCGTGTGAGAGCTCACTGACTTTTCCCTCTGCTTGGCCAAGTCATACACACACTGTTGGAGCCCACTGGGCCCAGGACCTGAACTGGTGCTGGGTGAACAGATCCCGCAACTTCCCCACTCAAAGTCGTCACCTGGTGAGTGAGCGGATTTGTGATCAAATATCTCTACTTATGGCAGGCCATCATACCACCACATTGGGTCAGAGCCCAATGTGGATTCCTAGAAGTAAAGTGATTTTTCAAGAATGCAGATCACAGATCTGACCATCAAAGGCACCTGAGAAAGAGAACACAACACAGGCCTACAGGAAGGTCATAAGTAGGAGCACTGGGGCCTGAGGTAAAATGGATCAGGAGTGGTTGGGGCTACTGGGCCTGCTTACCCCAGGAGGAACTCAGAGTGGATTTCCCCAGTGAGAGGAAGAGGGACTGTTACAGCAATTTTAGGTTTACTGGAGGCTAAGAAACAGTAGCACTTAGAGAAGTGGAGGAAACCAAGCTTTATTACTCCATCTGGCTCAGAGGAACTGTGTACTCCAAAGCTCCAGCCGGGAGCTGGTATAGGAAGTTACTTTCATACCATTTGTCAGGTAGGGGAGGTCTTTTATGAGGGAGTAGAACTTCACATAGGAACAAACTGGAAACAGAAATAGGCTGGGAAAAACTTGTACCTTTGGTACAAGCCTGTTTACAAAAGCAGAAGGAACACTGCAGGCTATTGAAATATTTGGGTTTTTGAAACATTTTGGACACAAAAGTTCTTCTATAGGGAGAGGTTTTGGTCTCCCTGCAGTCAGAAGAACACAGGCCTAGGCAGCATGTGGGTGTCATTGCCACATCTGGATGAGGAGCAAAGCTGACCTGGACAACAGGAGCTGTGAGTGTTTCCTGCTGTGGTTGCTGTGAGAGACACACTGCCTTGTCATCTCACTCCCCTGCTCACTGAGAAGTCACCATACCACAACACATAGTAGAAGCTGCCAAAGCCTGGAGGAAACTGGGTCAAGTGCTTCAGAAACAAAGGGATTTCGAAGTGAGTTCTTGTCTTGAAAATAAAGACACAGGGTGGGGGTTATAACCCAGGTAGAGTCCCTGGTATGCTTGAGGCCCTAGATTGGATACACACACACACACACACACACACACCCAGACACACACCCATACACAAGCACACATGCATACACACACCAAAATGTATTTATTAAGGGGAAAACAAAACTTCTAACAAAAGATGTTACTGCAGAGAAGCAAAAGCCTTTATTCCACAATTCTGCACATTTGATTCATTTGTCATATTAAGGGGTAACTAATTCTCTAGAATGTGTTTTCAATGAAGTCAGTTACAGACTCAAAATTAAAACACAGGTCTAATAAATCACTCTTTCTTTTCCAGTCCCTCAGTCCCCACCCACTTGCAAAGGTTATAGCTCTGAAACTAGGATTTTTTCATGGGAGGTCAAATGGAAAACTTAGGATTTTTTCATGAGAGGTCAAATGGAAAAACAGAAAAAAGCACAAGATTTTAAATCAGAAGACTTAGACCCAGAGCTCTGTTTCTCCCACCTACCAGTCTTTCTTTTTACTTCCAGACCTCTAAGAAGCCTCAGCTTCCTCCAGTGTCACTGAGAGTTCTAAAAGTACAGTATTCAGCATTTCTGCCATCAGCCTAACACCCTCAAGTGCCTCATGCTGCTCTAGACAGTCCCAGTGGCCCTAGGAGATCTGGAAAACATGAGAGAGCCAGAAACAGGGCATGAAGTCTACAGTACGCAATGCTGTGTAAGGCATAGGAGTATAGTCTAAAATGACAACAGGCTGCAAACCTCATTAATACATAACCCAACCACAACTGTGTGTCACCATTATCAGGTGCTACATGTGTCTATGTGGCCAGCAACAGAATGGGTTGCCAGTAGCTCCATGCCTCCTCCTGAGTTGGAGGCAAGATCAATGCTTCAGCTGCAACCTTAGGCGACAACAGATGATTCACTCTGTACTCATATCCCTGGGCTAACCAAAGTTTAACTGACAGCCAGGCTTAGTGTCACATGTCTGTAATACCAGCACTCTGTGAGGCTGAGACAGCAAGATCTCAAATTCAAGCCCCTCTATTTTTTTAAATCTGTTTAAAAAAAAAACTATATCTGGGGATGTAGTTCAGTGTGAAGGCCCTGGGGTCAATCCCCAAGACCTAAATAAATAAATAAATAATTTTTAAAAAGGAAAAAATGAAGTTTAGCTGAGATAATATATGTGAAGGTATAACCTGTAAAATGCCTAGCCAATGATAAATCCAGACTGCACTGCTAGCAGCCTGTTTTTGTTTCTGGTAAATAACCAGCACGTCTGTTTCAAGTGCTAGGTGGTGTAGGGTATAAGGGAGATCACTCTCAGCTAGGACTGAAAAGTTTGGTGTGCACAGCCTGCAAGTACCGTCTCAGCTGGACACCAGGCAACACCTCTGCAGTAGGGACATGAGCAGCATGCAGCTTGTGACATGCAGTGTGGGCCACAGGCAGGCCAGGGAGCAAAGCATGCATACAGGAGTCTCAAGGAAGTTCTGACTACTACAGGAACCTGCACCCCACCAAAGGACAACAAACTAGGCATGCAGTTACTGGATGGACACATGAATCTTCTTACTGCTGAGAAGCAGGATTGGGTTCAAAAACTTGAAGTACAGCGGCAAGGCATGACAGGAGTAGATAGACATCCTTCCTGGGCTGGGTCACTTCCTGACAGTTAACAGAAGGGGCACAGGAGACCAGTATTTTAGACAGGGTTTGCAAGGGAAATAATTTAATGCAAGACTCATAATTTATAGAGTTATTTTATAATACTCACCTAAAGAGTCAAACTCATGTAGGAAATCTGTCCATACACTAAAGACCCCAAAGAATT
>PVJX010027808.1:0-24557 GCA_004027295.1 Dolichotis patagonum
GAAGAAAACAAGAGTCAATATGATAGAGAGTGAATATCTCCGATTGTCTAGTTTTGAAATTTTTGTCTCTTACATTGCTTTCTTGTGATCCACTTTGCTCTGTTTTGTTGTGTTTAATTTTACCCTTTTGATATAATTGCATGTATATTTGCATGGGTAAGATGGATGACCATATTGCTGTTTTTGTCAGATCGTGGAGTAGAGCTCTTAACAGTCTCACTGTTTGAATGTCTACTTTACATGTTTTAACTTTGTAATTTGAACAACTATTTCCAAGAAGTCAGTATGTAATTTGTCAAGTAATAATCTCTTAGGTTTTTTTTTTTTTTGGTGGTGTTTTTTCCCTTTTTTCCTTGGAATACTGTATTGTCACTACCCTTTATTCTGTTTTGTTTTATTTTTTTTCTCTTTAAATAAAATTATTTTCAAAAAAAGAAATTATCCTTCAAAATGAAGGAGAATTAAGACCATCTCAGAAAAACAAAATGTTAGATAATTTATTAGCAGCAGACTGACTTTGTAAGAAATGTTAAAAAGAATTTCTTCAGAAAAAAGAAAATGATGTAGTTTAAAAACTCAGATTTATATGAAGAAAGCTCTTTGAAGAATAAATACCTAAAAGCAAAAATATAAAAATTTCTTTTTATTTTTCTTAATTTATCTAACAGGTAATACTTGTTTAAAATAACAACAATGACAAAGTTGAAGGTATATATTTACACATTTTTATGTTATAATTCAGTAAATGACTGAATGATAGTTTCATGTTATAATTAAGTAAATGCAATTATGTTATAATTAAGTAAATGATCACAGTGATAAGAGGATAGGAGGGTGGAATTAGGATGATTGGTTATTCTAAGGTATTTTTAATACTCAAAGTAGAGTAGTATTATTTGAAAGAGGGCTTGCAATAATTGTAAATGTATAGGGAAAACATTTAAAAAATTTATAATACCTGACACAAATAGGTACAAAGAACAAGGGCAACTAACAAAATAGTAACGAATATGGCGTATATTAACCCAAGTATATTACAGAGCACCTTGAACACCAACAGTCTAAATATACTAATGAAACAGCATGCATTAGCTGAGTGATCTGAAAAACAAAACTCAAAACAAAACAAAAATACACATAACAGACACATATAGATTTTGAGAATGGAGAAAGACACAGGATAGCAAATCTAACAAAGCGTAAACAGTTACATTTATTTCATACACAATGAACTTGAGAATATAGAATGTTATCAGGAGTAAAACTGGTATTACCTAGTGCTAAAGCAGTCACTATTCCAAGAAGACCACAAACTTCAAAACCAGCACAGCTACAAATAGAGGGATTAACTATGACATTTGAGGATATCAACACCTCTCCATCAGAAGTGGGCACATTCAAAAGGCTAGGAAATCAGTAAAGACATAGTTGGACTCACAAACATCATCAATCATATTACTGTAGATATCTATACACAGACTTATGCAAGAAAAACAGATTATATATTCTTCTCAAGCTTACATAGAACATTCACTATGAGACCCCCATCAAGGGCTATAAAATATAACTAAATTTAAAAAAGAAACAAGAGAGTATCTGCTTTGAGACCACAATGAAGTTAGTTAAAAATCAATGACAGAAAGATTGCCAGAAAATCTCTCTGTATTAGGGATTCAGCAACATATTTCTAAATGAAATACAAATAAAAGAAGAAATTTCAAGAGAGACTAATAAAAATTTAACTAACTAAAAATGAAAATACAACTTGTTGGAATTTGTGGGATGCATTGAAAATACTACATAGAGGAAAATGATAACATTGAATATGTATATTAGAAAAAAAGAAAAGTGTAAAATAAATAATCTGGACTTCCATTTTAGGGAACTAGACGAAGAAGAGCAAATTAAATGCAAATCAAGTGTAAGAAAATAATCAAAGGGCAGAAATCAGTGAACTGAAAATAGAAAACCAATAGAGAAAACAACAAAACCAAGTGCTGATTCTTTGGAAAAATCATTAAAATTGATAAGTCCCTATACAGGTTAACTAAGGAAAAGAGAGAATACAAATTTAGTAATGTTAGAAATAAAACATGTCTGAGGAGACATGACTGTAGAGCCCACGGACATTAAATTCTAAGAAGGCAATGTCATAAACAACTTCAGGTCACAAACTTGATAACCCAGATGGACTGGTCCTTTCTAAAACAGAATTTACCAAGACTTACTTGAGCAGTAAAAGACAATCTCTTTGAATTGATTATAGTTTTTTGGGAACATTTTTATCAGTACCTACTTACAGTATCTATTATCAAAAAGACCAAAAAATAACACATTCTGATGAAGATGTAGAGAAAGGTGAACTGTAATTCATTACTGATAGAAATGCAAATTAGTACAGTCATTATGGAAAAAGAAATGGAGAGCCCTCAGAAGACTAGAAATAAAGCTATTATTGGTCTAGAAGTCCCATAGCCAAAGGAAAGGAAATCAGCATGTCGAGGAGGTATCTGTACTCTCATGTGTTTTATAACATTATTCATGTTCAACAAGATTTGGAATCAACTCAGTGTCTATAGATAGAGTGATAAGGAATATGTGGCATACTTGTGTAGAAGTATATTATTCAGTCATAAAAAATTAAATCCTGTCATTTGTAGCAATGAATATGCTAGGAAGGCATTATGTTAAGTGAGATAAATTGAGCACAGAAAGACAAATGTTGCATGTTGTCATTAATATATAAAAGGTAATAAAGTTCATCTCTTAGAAGTAGAATGTAGAGCAGTGGTTGCCAGACATTTGGAAGGGTGCATGTTCAATATTCTATAGCACAATGGAGTAAATATGAATGACAAAAATCAGTTGTATACTTCCAGATAGCTGGTGAGGAAGATTTTGAACATTCTCCACACAAAGAAATGTTAAGCCAAGTGTGGTGGCACATGCTTGTAACCCCAGTACCTGGGAGACTGAAGCGGGGGGCTCATTCTGAGTTCGAAGCCAGCCTTGGCTGCAAAGTAAATTGAAGGCTAGCCTGAACTGCATAGCAAGACCCTGTCTCAAAAAACACAGGAAAAAAAAGAAATGTTAAATGTTTCAGGAGATGAATATGCCAATTACCATGATCTAATCATTACATACATGCATTGAATAATATTGTGCTATATCCAGTGAATATGTACAACGGATCACATATCACTAAGAACAAAAATTTTAGGAAAAGAAGTGTTAGACAGTATGAATAGAACCATATCTATTAAGTTAACTGAATCAATAATAAAAAACATTCCAAAACAGAAAGTACTAAGACAGATGAGTTCATTGGTGAATTCTACAAAATATTTCAATAAGATATCATACCAACTCTCTATAATCTTTTCCAAAAGATACAGTAGAGGGGGTCACTCCTAACTCATTCTATGAACTCAGTATTACCCTAAAATCAATATTAAATACATTAAAAGAAAATCATAGAGAAATACCTCTCAAGAAAGAAGAGAAAATTTTCTGTTTTAAAAATCTTTAATTTTTATAATCTTCAATAAAATTTTGCCAGATTGAATACCATAATGTACAAAAAGAATTATGCACTACAACCGATAGTATATACTTGTGGTATGTAAGACTCACCTAATGTATGAAAATAAATTAAGGCAATCTTTCACATCCATAGGTTAAAGAGGAAAAATCACATAATCATATGATTAGAGGCAGAAAAGACATTTTAAAAATTCCATTACCCATTTACTCATATGATTAAAAACTTTCAGCAAACTAGGAATAAAAGGGAACTTTTATTTTGATAAAGTTATATCAAACTTTTAGTTTGATAAAGAAAATCAACAAAAAAACCCTGATAATGGCTGACATGATTGTCTATGTAGAAAATCTGTTTTTGGGCTGGGGATTTAGCTCAGTGGCATAAGTGCCTGCCTGGCAAGTGCAAGGTTGTGAGTTCGATCCCCAGTACCAAAAAAAAAAAAAAAAAAAAAAAAAAGAAAATCTGTTTTTGTATGTATGTATGTATGTATGTATGTATGTATGTATTTATTTATTTATTTATGGGTCCCAGAAATTGAACTCAGAACCTTGCCAGGCAGGCTCTGGGTCACTGAGCTATCAATAATAAAATAAAACTCCAGAAATCCTAGAACAAATAACCCACTTTAGCAAGACTGCAGGATGGAAGTTAACATATCACAGCCAAACACTTATCTATATATCAGCTCAATAAGATTTCTTGTCACTGAACAAGGCACCCAAAACCTGCAACTTGCAGGTTGCAAAGATATTTAATTTACCTTACAGTTCTAGGCATTTCAGTGTGTAGATGGCTAGATCCAAGACAGAAACACTGTGGTGGAAAGGTGTGGTAGAAACAAACAGCTAAATTATGGTGGCTGGAAAGTAAAGCACAGAGATCACCAGCAAGAGTGATGTTAACCACAGGCACAGGCCAGTGCCCCATATCCTCCAGTGGGCTCTGCCTCCCAACAGTGCATTCAGCTATGAACGTTGGTACCTTAATCCACTGAAGCGTACAATGTCCCATGATCCAGTCACCTTGCTAAGAGTCCTTAACCAGTCAAGTTGGCAGTTAAGATTAGCTGGCACAACTCACTTCTTGCAAACCTGGTACCTACTCATATCTCCTTAAACCATGCTTAATATTGGTTCACAATAGCAAGATCACAATTCTGCATAACATAATATAATTAAATTGTGTATGACCAAAAATGTACTAATTCAGTCTCAAACATCCCAGTATTTCTTTTTCTTTTTCTTTTTTCTTTTTTCTTTTTTCTTTTAAAGAGAATAAAACTGAAGAGGGCAGAACAAAGCAGATCAGAACAGAACAACATAAGCAACACAGCACTTTACAATAAGACAACCGGACATTAACAGCAGCTATCAAAATATCTCTTTCTCTGCTATAGTTGAGCATAGTTTCAAATACAATAATATCAAACATACCAAAATAGTATAAAACCATTCAAAAGAATGAAAGAATTACAGGACATTCTGAACTGAATAACAGAGAATGATCATGGCTACTATCATATCTCATTTTCAATAAAAAAATTTGTTTGTACTATCACATATATTAAAATTCCCATAAGACACAACATGATAGAACCGATGGTAATAGCAGAGTAGAAGCATGGTAGGACTTCTGAGCAAGACGATATTGAATCAGCAATGGCTGCCATAATGTTTTTTCTTCAAAACAGCTGTTCATACCATCACACATAATAAAGTCAAGCAAAACAGAATAAAAACATTCCAACTGATGAATGAAAACATTGAAAGGCTTCAAAGCAATGAAATGGGAAATCATGATTATCATAAAATCTTATATACTCTTACCAACTCTTATACTAGGGAGACTATATGGTATTTGCACATTTGAGTTTGGTTTATTTTGCTTATAAGTATGGTCTCAAGTTGTGTCCATTTATTTACAAATAGTGTGATCATTCTTTATAGCTGAGTAGTACTCCATTATATAAAAATGCCACAACTTTTTTATCCATTCCTCAGTTGATGGGCATTTAGGTTGTTTCCAAGATCTGGCTATTACAAATTGTGCTGCTATAAATATGGGTGCACATATATCACTGTGTAAGATGTTTTCAGTTCTTCTGGGAATATACCTAGAAGTGGAATAGCTGGGTCAAATGGGACTTCCAAACCCAGCTTTTTGAGGAATCTCCAGACTGACCTCCACAGTGGTTGCACCAGTCTACACTCCCACCAATAGTGAAGAAGAGTTCCTTTTTCCCTACAGCCTCTCCAGCATTTGTTGTTGGTAGTTTTTTTTTTTATCCTGACCATTCTTTCTGGGGTGAGATGAAATCTCAGTGTGGTTTTAATTTGCATTTCTCTAATGACTAATGATGATGAACATCTTTTCATGTATTTATTTGCCATTCGTATTTCTTCATCTGAGAACTGTGTATTCATTTCAGATGCCCATTTTTGGATTGGGTCTTTGAATTTTGAGGGTCTGATTTTTTTTTTAAATTCTTTATAAGCTCTAGTGAGAAGTCCTTTGTCTGTTGCACAGTCCATTAGGATTTTTTCCCAATTTGTGGGTTTTCTTTTCACTCTGCTGGAAATCTCTTTTGACATGCAGAAACTCTTTAATAAGATATGGTCCCAGTTATTGCTTCTGGGAAGTGTTTCCCATGCAGTTTGATTCTTGTTCATGAATTCTCTACCTACCCCTATATCTTTGAGATTTTTACCTACTTTGTCTTCCAACAGATTTAGAGTTTCTGTTTTAATATTTAGATCTTTGATCCATTTAGATTTTAGTTTAGTACATGGTGATAGGCATGGGTCTAGTTTTAGTCTTCTGCATATGGATAGCCAATTTTTCTAGCACTATTTGTTAAAGAGACTGTTGTTCTTCCAGCGAGCATGTTTGGCCCCTTTATCAAAGATAAGGGGGTTAAGTGAGTTTGTGGTTGTGATTGTATCTTCCAATCTATTCCATTGATCTTCAGGTCTTTTTTTATTCCAGTACCATGTTGATTTTATTACAGTAGCTTTGTAGTATAATTTCAAGTCAGGGATTGTGATGCCTCCTGCCTTGCCTTTGCTGCTTAGAATTGCCTTTGCTATTCTAGGTCTCTTTTGGTTCCAGATGAACTTTAGGAGTGATTTCTCTAGATCTATTAGGTATGTTCATGGTATTTTGATTGGTATTGCTTTGAATCGGTATAGTAATTTTGGGAGAATGGCCATTTTCACAATGTTTGTTCTTCCTATCCATGAACAAGGGATGTCTTTCCATTTTTCTGAGGTCCTCTTCAATTTCCTGTTTCAGGGTATTATAAGTTTCCATGTACAGCACTTTTACTTCTTTCGTGAGATTAATTCCTAAGTATTTCATTTTTTTGGATGCTAGTGTAAAGGGTGTGGCTTCTCTTATTTATCTCTCAGTATTTTTGTTGTTAGTGAATAGGAATGCTATTGATTTTTGAGTATTGACTTTGTATCCAGCTACATTGCTGAATTTATTATATCTAGGAGTTTTTCAATGGAGTTTTGGGGGACTTTTATGTAAATTATCATGTTGTATGGCCCTGAAGCAAGGCCAGCAGATTGCTGTAGCTGCTGGTTTCAAACAGGAGCCTAAAGAGAATTCTTTCTGTGGTCTGTTGGCCATTTCAGAACCTTGGAAATGGAATGGTCAATTCATCAGAAAGAAATAGCAGGTGAGTATGGCGGACTTTAGGGGGCCTGCAGGGGAGAGACACTGTTGCCTCAGGACCTACACCATGTGGTTGACTCGGGGTGCTGGGAGAACAAGGAGCTCCTCCCCTCTCTGGGAGGTGGCTAAGAGTGTGGCAGACTTTTGGTGGCCTGAAGGAGAGAGACCCTGGCGCATTGGGACCTGCACATGCAGTTGACTTGGGGTGCCAGGAGAACAAGGAAATCCCCCCCTCTCTGGGGGCGGCTGAGAGTGTGGCCGACCTTCGGCAGCCTGAAGGAGAGAGACCCTGGTGCATTGGGACCTGCACAGTGTGGTTGACTTGGGGTGGAGAACAAGGAATTCCTCTCCTCTCTGGGTGGCGGATGTGAGTGTGGCTGACTTTCAGCAGCCCAAAGAAGAGGGACCCTGGCACATCAGGACCTGCACAGTGTGGTTGACTTGGGGTGGAGAACAAGGAATTCCTCTCCTCTCTGGGTGGCGGATGTGAGTGTGGCCGACTTTCAGCAGCCCAAAGAAGAGGGACCCTGGCACATCAGGACCTGCACAATGTGGTTGGCTCGGGGTGCCGGGAGAACAAGGAGCTCCTCCTCTCTCTGGGGGCAGCTTAGAGTGTGGCAGACTTTTGGCAGCCCAAAGCAGAGAGACCCTGGCACGTTGGGACCTGCACCATGCAGTTGACTTGGCGTGCCGGGAGAACAAGAAACTCCCCCCCTCTCTGGGGGCAGCTGAGAGTGTGGCAGACTTTTGCCAGCCCGAAGGAGAGAGACCCTGGCACATCGGGACCTGCAGAGTGCAGTTGACTCGGGGTGCCGGGAGAACAAGGAAATCCCCCCCATCTCTGGGGGCGTCTGGGAGTGTGGCAGACTTTTGGCAGCCCTAAGGAGAGAGACCCTGGTGCATCGGGACCTGCACCTTGAGGTTGAATGGGGGTGCCGGGAGAACAAGGAACTCTTCTCGTCTCTGGGGGGCGACTGTGATCCTGCCTGCGTGTGGGCTGAGAATCAGACATCTCATGTCTTCCTGTCCCCTATCCCATGTTCCCTCCTCCCCCTGCCCCTGTTTAGCAAGTGGGAGCCAGTGAACTACACATCTTGTGAAAAGATTGGCTATGTTATTTAGTATGAGCTCTCCATATGCAAAGGTAAGGACAACCATTTGGAAGAAAACAAGAGACAATATGACAGATAGTGAGGATCTCTGGTTGTCTAGCTTTGAAATTTATGCTTTCTTAAGTCCCGTTCCGTTCTGTTTTGTTGTGTTTAATTTACTCCCTTTTAAAATAAAATAAAAAATATTTTAAAAAATTATCATGTCATTTGCATATAATGATAATTTAACTTCCTCTTTTACTATCTTAACTCCTTTTATTTCTCTCTCTTGTCTAATTGCTCTGGCTAGTATTTCCAGTACTGTGTTGAATAGGAGTGGTGATAAGGGACATCCTTGTCTTGTGCCTGATTTTGAGGTAAAGGCTTTCAGTTTTTGGCCATTTAATATGATGCTGGCTGTTAGTTTGTCATAGATGGCCTTTATCATATTGAGGTAAAGACCATCTATTCCAATTCTCTGTAAGGTTCTTATCATGAATGAGTGTTGGACCTTATCAAAAGCTTTTCCTGCATCTATAGAGATGATCATGTGGTTCTTACTTTTGGCTCTATTGATATGGTGGATTACACTTATTGATTTACATATGTTGAAGCATACCTGCGTTCCTGGGATGAATCCCACTTGGTCATGGTATATAATCTTCTTGATTTGCTGCATCCTGTTTGCTAATATTTTATTGAGGATTTTTGGATCTATGTTCATTAGGGAGATTGGCTATAGTTCTCTTTTTTAGTTGGGTCTTTCTCAGGTTTTGGTACTAGAGTAATATTTGCTTCCAGGAATGACTTAGGAATGACCAGGAATTGCTTCCCTTTCAATTTCATTGAAGAGTGTCAGGAGTGTTGGAATTAAGTCTTCTTTGTATTTCTTGTAGAATTCTGCAGTGAATCCATATGGGCCTGGGCTCTTCTTTGTTGGCAAGGACTTAATTACATTTTCAATTTCAGTAATAGAAATGGGTTATTCAGCACTTTTACATCTTCCTGATCCAGCTTTGGTAGTTCATATGTATCTAGGAATCTGACTATTTCTTCTGTGTTATCGAACCTATGAGAGTAGAGGTTTTCAAAATAGGTGTTGATAATCTTCTGTATTTCCACAGAGTGTGTGGTAATTTCACCTTTTTCATTTCTTATTGCATGAATTTGAGTTTTTCTTTCCTTTTTAAAATAAGGTTGGCTAGGGGCTTATCAATATTATTTATTCTTTCAAAGAACCAACTCTTTGATTCATTGATTCTTTGAATTGTTTTCTTAGACTCTATTGCATTAATTTCTGTGCTGATATTTATAATTCCTCCATTCTTTTGGCTTTGGGCTTGGCTTGCTCTTCTTTTTCTAGATGTCTGAGTTGTAGCATCAGGTTGTTTATTTGTCTTCCTGATTTGGGAACTCAGTGCAATAAATTTCCTCTGAGGACTTCTTTCATTGCATCCCACAAATTCTGGTAAGTTGTGTTTGTATTTTAGTTTGTTTGTAGATATTGTTTAATTTCTTCTTTAATTTCCTCTGTGACTCACTGATTGCTCAAGAGTGTATTACTCAGTTTCCATGTGTTTGTGATATTTTGCAGTTACTTTTATCATTAATTTCTAATGTCATGGCACTAGGATCTGATAACATGCATGGGATAATTTTAATTCTTTTGCATTTACTTAAATATGTTCTGTGGTCTAGTATATGGTTTATTTTAGAGAATGTCCCATGTACTGCTGAGAAGAATGTATATTCTGATGATGTTGGATGGAAAACTATATATGTCTATCAAGTCCATTTGTTCACAGGTGTGATTCAGTTCTTTTATTTCTTTGCTGATTTTCTGTCTAGTTGATCTGTACCTTTGTGTCAATGGCATGTTAAAATCTCCTGTTATAATTGTGTTATTGTTTATTTGATTTTTCATTTCTGTTAATATTTGCTTTGTATAGCTGGGTGCTCTGGAATTTGGTGCATATATATTTAAGATTGTTATCTCTTGCTCTTGAAGTTTTCCCCTAACTAGTATGTAGTGACCTTCTCTATCTCTTTGGATCATTCTTGGTTTGAAGTTCACATTGTCTGCAAACAGGATAGCTACTCCCGGTTTTTTTTTGTTTGTTTGTTTTCTGTTGCATGAAGTATTGTTTTCCATCCTTTGACTTTCAGTCTATGGGTTTCCTTTTGGGTAAGATGGGTTTCTTGTAGACAGCATATGGTTGGGTGTTGTTTCTTGATGCATTCTGCCAGTCTATTTCTTTTGATTGGTGAGTTGAGGACATTTACACTAATGGTTATAACTTATATATTGGTTTATTATTGACATGTTATCTTTTTGCTGTTGTATATTTAGCTTTCCATCCTGTTTAATTGTCTGCCTTGCTTGGTGGTTTTATCCTATATGTATCTAGAATATCTTTCAGTGTTCTTTGTAGGGTTGGTTTGGTGGTCTTGAAATTTTTCAGCTGTTCTTTGTCATGGAAGTATCTTATTTCTCCATCCATTTGGACAGACAGTTTTGCAGGGTATGTCAGTCTGGGTTGGAAGTGGTTTTCCTTTAGGATCTGAAAGACTTCACTCCATGCTGCATGCTCTTCTTGACTTCATTGTTTGTGTTGAGAAGTCTGCTGTGATTCTGATAGGTTTTCCTTTATAGGTGATCTGTCTTTTCTCTCTAACCGCTTTTAGTATTTTAGTATTTTGTTCTTATGGTGGGTTTCTGGGATGGTGATTATTATGTGTCTGGGCGTAGTTTTATTTTGGTTATGGCTATTTGGAGTTCTATATGCTTCACTAATCCAAATGTCAGTTTCCCTTCTCATGTTTGGGAAGTTTTCATCTATTACTTCTGTAAATATCCTCTTGATATCCTTTGGGCTGTCCCCTTCTTTTTCATTTATCCCTATTAATCTTATGTCATTTTTCTTTGCATCATCTTGCAGGTGTTGAATTGTTATTTCCTGATTCTTTGTTATTTTTAAAAGATCTTTCCTTTCCAGTTCACTAGCTGTGATCTTATCTTTGAGGTCTGAAATTGTATCTTCACTTTCATTGAGGTGGTTTTGACAGCTTTCAATAGAATTTTTGATTTCTTGTATATCTCTTTGAATCTGATTTATGTATTCTGTTTGTTTCTTATAGTGTTCATTCAGGGATTCTATCTGTTTGCTTTGTGTTCCTCTAATTTTTTAGTTGTATCTTCACTAGATGTATTCACTATTTCTTTCACTACTTTTATCATTTCTTCTTTTACCTGGGCAATTATTTCTGATTTGAATTTCTCCATAGCTTCCCCTAGTTCACAGGCTTAATTTTTTTCTATGATTCTGGAAAAAAATGATCATATTCGTGTTCATGTAGGAAAGATGGACACAGTCAAATTTATTACTTAGTTCAGAGTTTGTAGAGAAAAACAAATGATTCCCAAACACTTCTTTTTTGCAAACCACATTGTTCACAAACAAAAGCATTCTTGAACCAAGAATGGAACCAAGGTACCACTGTAATAACAATAGCATGACCCATGAAAAAGACAATTGATAAGATGTGTTTTTTGAAAATTCAAAACTTTTGTTCTTTGAGAAACACTGTCAAGAGAGTTAGAAGACCAACCACACATGGTGTGTGTGTGTGTGTGTGTGTGTGTGTGTGTGTGTGTGAATATTTCCAAAAGGTACACTTGATAAGGGGCTTTTATCCCAAATATAAAAAAGACTTGAAACTCAACCATAAGAAGACAATTATTTAAAAGTGGGAAAAAACCTGAACAAACATCTCACCAAATGGCGATGGCATGCTAACATGTGAAAATGTTCTCAACATCATTGGTGGGATTCAAATTAAAGCAAGATTCCAATACACATCAAATAGAATGGCCCAAATCCCAAACACCCACAGCACCAAATACTGTTCAAGCTAAGGTTATTTGTGAAAATTTAATGCGCTACAATCATTATTAAAGACTATTCAGCAGTTTTTTTTTAAATAAAACTGAACATACTCTCACCATATGATTCCCCCAATTATGCTCCTTGGTATTTTATCTACATGAGTTAAAAACCTAGTCCAAACATAGCAACTTTACTCATAACTGTTATACGTGGAATCTACCAATGTGTTCTTTGATAAGTTTCAGTAAATACATTGTCAGGACAAACAAACTAGCTTATCTATACCACATTATGTAATTCAGCACTAAGAAAGAAATGAGATCTCAAGCTATGAAAAGACATGGAAGAACCTTAAATGCTTAGTACTAAATGCCTTGTACTACATGGAAAAATCCAGTGTGAAAAGCCTATCTACTATCACACAGTAGCCTATCTACTATCCACATTCTGGAAAAGGCTAAAATTATAGAAATGACCTAAAGATTGGTGGTTGTCAGGAAGTCTGTGGAAAGGAGAAGTAAATATGTAGAGTTTAGAGGGATTGTGAGGCAGTGAAGCAATTCCTTATGGTAATATAGTGGTGGGTGATATCATTACATATTTGTGAAGGCCTGTAGTGTATACAATACTGTGTAACTCCTAATGCAAGCTATAGACTCTGAGTAATAGTGATGTGTCAATATAGAATTGTCTACTGTACATTAGTTATTTTCCCATTGCTGGGACAAAAACAGTAGTTAAAACAGGAGAGGTTTATTTTGGTTCACAGTTTCAGAGGGCTTAGTCTATGGTCACCAGCAGAAACAGCATGGTAAGGGGAAGTTGTACAACTCATGGCATACAGGAAGCAGAGAGAGAGGAAAGATTCTTGGACACGGATACACCATTTAAATTCATGCCCTCGGTGACCTAACTTTTAAAACCAAGCCTCTGACCATGAATCATAACATATCCACTTGGCTGGATTTATAAAATGCCTGGAAGATTGGTAAGACACAGAACTGGGTGTGTCTAGGAGGTGATTGGGATGTAGGCTAGCAAACTGACTGGGAAGACCCACCCAAGTTGTGTGTGGCACCAACCAATAGGCTATGAGCCTGAATGTAATAATAAAGGCAAAGAATGAAGTTCACCTTTTTTTGAGGAACATACCTCGTCTTCTTCAGGGAGTATATCCTTTTCCTTTGCTGTCATCACATTTGGCACATAGGTCTGTAGTTTCTTCAGCATTTCAGTGAAAGCTTTTCTAGAAGTTTCTAGGCCTTCAACTTTGGACTGGTGTATCCTTGGTCACTCTTGTTCTGCAACTTCCATCTTATCAAGCTGAAAAACTACTGAATCTTCTGGCTATCCAGTGCACAGATGGCTCCCACCTCTCATCCTGTTAGGCTTAACAAATAAATGTCTTTGCATAATGATACATACATTTTCTGCTGATTCTGTTCCTCTAGAGAACTCTAATAATACAGAACACTGGCATTAGAGAAGTGGTGTCCTTGCTGTAACTGTAAGTTCTGATTATAGTGCAGAAGACCAGAATGTTAACAGAAATGTAGCCAAGGCCATGTTATGGTTTATACATTGTGTTAACATGAGAAGTCTAGGAGCTTAGCCAAGTGACTCAGAAACTCTGGGGGTAGAGGACAAGCCAGTTACTATTGTACAATATTGTTCATCGTGTCAACTTGAGAAGGTCAGAAGTTTAAGTGACTCAGCAGGGAGCCAGAGGCCTAGTTTGTAACATCCTCATCCTGTGCAAGAGGAGGGCAGGGAGATGGTGTGAGTGCTACACTCACTCCAGGGTGGATAATTACAATATAAGGAAGGACAAGAGGCTTGCTCCCCACCCCTTTCTTTACTCTTGTTGCCTTTTCTGTGTTCTGCCACCTTGAACTGTTGCCCAGTGCCTTGGAGTCAGCTGATTATAGACTGAAACCTCCACAAACCGTATGCTAAAGAAACTTTTCCTTTCTTGATTTTGGATGTCAGGTATTTTGTCTCAGCAACAAGAGAAAAGTAACCAAGACAGCCAAAATCATGAGATTTTTAGACACAAATGAGGACTGTATTGTAAACTTCATGAGGAGCAATGGTGGTTTCAGTCTAGCCAACACTTTACGTTTTGTCTATGTCCTAAGACTACCTGAGGCTTAATTTAAAAATGGAAGACTATTTGGTGGAGGAAATTTCAACAGCTCAGCATATGGGCTGTGGTATGGGTATTGCTATCTGCTTTTATATAGATTTATAGTATAAATCAAGGATAAAAAGTAGAGCAGAAAAAATTGAAAAACTTAAATTTTTACCCCAAAGGAACCATGTGTAGAGATGGTGTCTAAGAGACAATGCTTGCTGAAAAGGTTTCATTAAAAAAGAAGCCAAATACTTTTCTTTAGGATGGTGGGAAATACGCTTTCAGGGCATTTCAGGAAATGGCCAGATCCTGTCTACTTCGAGCTCAGAAGGTGCAATACTTTGAAAGACTGCTTTGAAAAGAGAGTCCTAGGGGACCCTGATCATTCAGGACCACCTAAGGAAACATTTTCCTGCATTTAGTCACCTAGACTTTCAGAAGCCACTGCAGTTATCATACAAAGTGAACAGTCTGCTGCTTGAGTTGGAGGCAGACCTTGGGGTCATCCACATAGCGCTGTCTTCTCAGTCACGCAGAATGCAAGAGTGATGGCATCATGAATCTTTCACTGAGATTTCAAAAGAGGCCCTGGGGGTCCAGGAAAGATGTCTGACAGGGTTATAATCTCTATTGGAGCCATACAGGGTGGTTCTATAATCTATGAGAGTGAAGCTGAAGGTTCAGTGCAGACTCTAGGAAGTTGGAGATACCAGTCATGTAAAACATCTTCTGAGGAAAGCACAGACAGAGTAGAGCTTGCCAAAGGGAGAAGCCATGTGGACTACAATTAGTAAGGTCACACTGGTGGGCTACCAAAGTCTCCTGAAGCTTGCATCTCACCAGTCTTCCGCAGGTGCTCAATACGGAGCTTCAGTCCTAAATATTTGCCTGGATGGGTTTTGTCTTGCTATGGTACAATTTCTTTGTATCCCTCCCATTTCTCCCTTTCAGAACAGGAATATTTTCTGTGTGCCATTTTATGTTGATAGTGATATAGAAAAAATAAAGCTCCCAACTTGTTAGATGTAAAATGTGTCCAGTTCATGGCCCCACAATATCATGGAAGTCATGGATCAAAGGAAGAAGGCAGAAGAATTTTACTGGAAATAAGAACAGCAGCTCCTGGAGTATTAGGAGGGGTTCTGAATGAGATGGCCATCGAATCCCTCTTTCAGGGATAATTTACACAGCGAAGTCACAATGTGGGTACAGTGTAGGTGAAACTACAATCATCCTATAGTATTACACGTGTAGTTACTTAGGAAGGAAATGAATCATGTAGCAGGGGTATGTGGGAAGAACAAAGGCATTTCTGGGAAGGGGTGGGTCCAGATGCTCTTGTCATCCACCTGAGCATCTGATGCCTATCTGGACTTACTGGACTAGGTGGTGCTAATTATGGTAATTAAAGTTATTGTTTACCCCATAGAGAGGCATGTAGGCCTGGCCATTGCATCTTTATCTTGAGGCTTGATCTTCTTCAAATGCACCTCCAGTCACAATTCTGATGCCTTTATTTTGTGATGATTTCCATGAGGACCCAGTCCCTCTCTTAATGTGTGTTAATTTTTATGCAATTTAGCTGTTTCTAATAGCAGTATTGAACTTCCTGGTTTATATATATAGGAATTCATGGCTAAGTGTTTGTCTTGAGTCTAAGACTTGGACTTTGGACTTGGACTTTCCAAATTGCCAGAACTGTTAAGAGTTTGGTAACTCATAGATACAGAATAGATGCATAATGGATTAATAGGAGTGTTTTGGGCTCCAGGGGTGGAATGTTATGGTTGAGATCTAAATGTCCCTAAAAATTCTGATTTGTTTGAGGTGAGATCTTAGCAAATGTTTGGATCATGGGAGTGCAATATTTGTCAGTAGAGGAAGCTAGTCATGCCTTTCCAGCCTTGGAACCAGCCACATATTGAACCCACTAAATACTGAAAAACAAACCTCTCCTCTTTCATGTTGTTGCTTTTGTCTCAGTGACAAGAAAGTGAGTATTGGTACAAGTTGCATATTGCTGGTCAACAGTAGTAAAGAGTGAATATTCCCATTCCAGGAGGAGGAATTAAGGGATAGAAAAGAATAGGACCAAAGCAAGACCAAAGGCCAGCATGGCACACGTAAAGTCTTGTATCTTCATAGCCTTCACCCTAAGCACCAGTTGATGAGATGACAGTTCTAGAGGGCTTAGGTGTCTCCAACCCTGTGGCCTTCCTGGTTGCACCACTCATGCCTGGCTCTGGCTGGCTCTGCTTTTGGCCTGCTTCTTTCCTCAGGAGACATTCCATGTTCCCAGCATCTTCACTTTCTGGAGTTTTCACTGGACCTTCAACTTTATTTCCACAGCTTCACACACTACCTCTCAGGGACATATCTCCTGGTCTCCCAGGCCTTTCTCTGAAATGAGGGCAAAAACCTATGTGACTCATAGATCTTGCATTCTGCATGCCTGTAAAACCTTCCTACGGATGACGCCAAGGTCTGCTCCCAGTCTGAGTGGTATTTAGGCCCCTTTGATTCTGTGGTAACCTCAGAGTGTCTTCATGGCTGAGCGTGGTGAAATGAATTCTTGGGAATCGGTTCTCAAGACATCCTATTCAATGGCCCAATGGCTTCTCTAAGGAAACGGTTTATACTCTTTGAGTCTGTGATGAATGTGGTCTTGTTGATTATGGAGTTGACCTCAAAGCATCTTTTTTTAAAAAAATCAGATTTTATTGGTACTTTTTAAGTATATACAACAATCATATTCATCATACAGAATTTGAACCTGTACATGATATGACTTGTTTCTTTTTTTCCCCATTCACATACTCTCCCTTTGGCCCTTTCCCCTGCCCATTTACAAATGCTTTATTTCCATTTTTTCCTTCTTTTCTCATTTTCTTTTGCTTTTCCCTTCTTTCTCCCCTTTCCCTTTTCCCCCCATTTGAACATCTTCTTATTTCACAAAACCTATAATACATTTTTTTCCTTATTTACACTTTTGGTTTCTCACACCAGAGGAACCATGCAATATTTACACATGCGTATCTGATTTATTTCACTTAAGAATATGATCTCAAGGTGCATCCATTTTCCCAGAAACGTCTCAAATCAAAGCATTTTAAAATTCTCTTTTAAAGCACTTGGTTTCTTTTTAATGGCACTAATGTCTTCAGCCACTACAACTCCGATGGCCCAAACTTTACACATGGTTATTTGAAGCCAAATTTAAGTTTTCCAAGTTTTTTTGCTCTAATCTTCCTCCTAATTCTCACTCTAAGCCTGTGTAAAGATAGCTAGCTTTACTCATGCCACAGACTGTCTTGAAATTTTCTCTACCAGATTGATTATTTCATCACCAAATCCAGCCTTGCTCGAAGTTTTAGGCTATAGATGAAATGCAGACAAGTGTTATTTTTGTTTTTGTTTTTACCAGAGTGTAACACACATAGCCTTTAGTCAGATTCCCAATGGACTCTTTATTCCCTTCTGAAACCTCATGAATCTAGTCTTCTATGTCCACATTTCTGTCAGCAACTAGTTTGAGCTCTGACCAGAATCACCCAACAAGCTCTGCTTCTAGTGTTTTAGACTTTGTTTAGCTCACTCCCTCAAATGTCTCCAAACTCTTCCTGAAAACCAGTAGCAAATGCTCTTAACCCGATGGTCCAGTTTAGTCACATCATGATCCACTTCTGGTACTAATTTTCTGCAGCGGTCATGTTTTCTGTTGCAGTGATAAAATACTCAAGGTCTGCAACTTAAAGGAGGCTAGGTTTATGTTGGCTTACAGGTTCAGTACATGGTTGGCTCCAAGATGTGAATGTCTTGACAGAAAGCCATGGTGGAGAAAAGCTGCCTGCTTCATGGTGGCTGAGAAACAGAGCCCAGAAGAATAATGAGACAGATGACCTCGAGAGGTGTGCCCCTAGTGACTCACCTTCTCTAAATGGGTCGCACTCTAACAGCACTTTCACTATGAATGCAAGTGGCTTAATCTACTGATGTGTGCATATCTCCCATGATCCTCTACAGGAATCTCTTCATCCAGGTAATTTCAACATCATGATTAACTGGTACAATTATCACATGCTTTCTGTCCCGTGGGATGTAACGGAGAAAAAGAAAACAAGGTGTAAGGAAACCATTAGGGGAGGGAAGTGAGAAAAGTGCAGGGGAGGAGGGTGATACAATTGGGTAATAGGGAGACAGCAGGTGATCAAAGCACGTTACGTGTGTGTATGAAAATATCACAATGAAACCCCTGATTTTGTAGAATTAATATATACCAATAATTATAATTTAGAGAAATAAGTGCGTTTTGTGAATGAATTGCATTCTAAAACTGCAGGTATATTTTAAAAGCAAGAAAGGAGCTGTAATTTAGCTCTCTAAAAATAAAGTCAAGTCAGAGTAAGTGGACAAAAATGGATTAAAAAAGGCACATATATATTATTGTTGTTAAATTGGTCATTTAGTCCCTTTTATCCTTGGATAAGAAGCACATAAGTAGTCTTGTTCCTTTTTTATTTTTGAAAAGTACTCACTTTTTTTATTTTGAAGGTAGTAGAAATACAACAGAACAAGACAGAACAAAGACAATTGAGACAGTGCAGTGACTTTGGTACAGAACTTGACAGCAGGTTACCGGGATAACAGTAATAGGTTCCATAGTATATCTCGTTATCTTCACAATGGTTGTCTAGTCAATTAAGTATAGCAAAATTAAACCAAAGACAGAACATTATAAAATCAATCAAAAGAGAATATTGAATAGAGTAAAGCAATTAATCATAATGAAAACAAAACTGAAAACACTTGCTTTCAAAGAGAAGATAGAGGAGACGCCCCATATTTGCTATGTTGCAGACAGTCATCCTGCCAAGAGATGCTCAGACCTCTGTCCCCAGTTGCTAATGGTGGGGGGTTGTGATGTTTGATTCCAAGCCTGCGCACCAGTAGGCTCAAGAGACACTACTGGGTCTCCTCTTGGCTCACACCAGAGGAAGGTGCTTACCAAGAGGATGGGTGAATTGCTTCTTTGTGCAGGCTCCTGGGTTCCACCATGGCCGAGGCCAGATCTTGAGGGCCCTTCTCTGGTTCTCCTCTTGGCTCACACCAAAGGAAAGCACTTAAAGTACTCACTTTTGTAGGTAAGGCTTTCAGTGTTGTGTGTATATTTATGGGGGGAGTAGGGAGACAGGAGTAACAGTGGATTTGGGAAAAATGGGATAAAAATCCATTGTCATCTGAATTGCAGAAGTACTTCAGAGTGAATATCTCCTTTTAATGATTTTTTAAAAATTTATTTTTTTATTTAAAAGAGAAAAGAAAGAAAAGAAAAACAAAAAGCAAAAGAGACAAACAACAACAAACCCAAAATGATAACAATATAAGTTTTCAAAACATGATAGGAATTTAACAATGGTTATTATTTTGCATAGTACTATCAAGGGTTGCTTAGATTATCAGATATAGACATGCAAAATTGATCTACTCCTTTGCATATTAACTGTGCTTTTCCAAGAACTAATAGAATTAGTAGTATAGTCATTTTAGCTATCCTATATGTATATAGATACAAATTTATGTCTTGGGGCTGGGGATTTAGCTCAGTGGCATAAGTGCCTGCCTTGCAAGTGCGCAGTTGTAAGTTCAATCGTTGGTACAAAACAAAACAAAACAAAACAAACAAACAAACAAATAAAACAAATTTATGTCTTTTTCTTTTCCCTTCCTTCTTTCCTCCTTTCCTCTATCCCAGTTACTTTTCCCCTTTGAGCAGTTCCTTACCCTTACACAATATTTATGTAGATTTTGGATCTTATTTGCTCTTTCAGTTTCTTACACTAGGGAGGCAATATGGTATTTACATATGTGAATTTGATTTATTTTACTTATGAGTGTAGTCTCAAGTTGCATCCATTTACCTATCAAAGCACTGATGCAATCCTTCTTTATAGCTGGGTAGTACTACATATTTTTTATTCATTCCTCATTTGAAGGACATTTGGGTTGTTTCCAAGATTTGGCTATTACAAATTGTGCTGCTATAAACATGAGTGTACACATGTCACTGTGGTATGATTTTTCAGTTCTTCTAGTAAAATGCCCAGAAATGGGGTAGTTGTGTCAAATGGAACCTCTAATCCTAGCTTTCTGAGGAACCTCCACAGTGATTTCCACAGTGGTTGCACCAGTCTGCATTCCCACCAACAGTGAAGAAGAAGAGTCCCCTTTCTCCCATAGTCCCTCCAGCATTTGTTATTGGTTGATTTCTTGACCTTGGCCATTCTTTCTGGAGTGAGATAAAATCTTAGTGCTGTTTTAATTTTCATCTTTTGGATGACTAATGATTTTGAACATTTTTTTCATATATTTGCCATTGCATTTCTTCATCCAAAAAGTGTATATTCATTTAAGCTGTCCATATTTGAATTGGGTCTTTGAATTTGGGGGGGGTCTGATTTTTTTCAATTCTTTATATGTTCTAGATGTCCTTTGTCTGTGGGATAGTTGGATAATTTTTTTCTACTCTATGGGTTGTCTTTTCACTCTGTTGGTGATTTCTTTCAATGTGCAAAAGGTTTTTAATACAATCAGATCTTAATTGTTGATTCTTTGAAGTGTTTCCCATGCTGTTTGGGTTTTGTTCATGAAGTCTCTGCCTATCCCTATATCTTCAAGATTTTTTCCTACTTTCTCTCCTAGTATTAGTGTTTCTGTTTTAATATTTACATCTTTGATCTCTTTTCACTTTAGTTGAGTTCATCGTGATAGACATGGGTCTAGTTTTAGTCTTTGGCATGCAGAGGGCCAGTTTTTCCAGCACCATTTATTGAAGAAGAAATTTTTCTTCCAGTGAACATGTTTGGCCCCTTTGTCAAAAATTAGGTGTCTGAGTTTGTAGTTGTGTGTAATGCATCTTCTGTTCACTGGTCTTCAGGCCTGTGATTTTTTTTCAAGTACTATGCTGATTTTATCACAGTAGCCTTAGAGTATAATTTCAAATCAGGGATTGTGATGACTCCTGCCTTGCCTTTGTTGCCCAGGGTTGCCTTTGCTATTCTAGGTCTCTTCTGTTTCCAGATGAATTTTAGAAATCTTTTCTCTAGTTTTGTGAGGTATGTTATGGTACTTTGATTGGAATTGTATTAAATCTGTATAACAATTTTGGGAGTATGACCATTTTCACCATATTGACTTCCTATCTTTGAGCAAGGGATATCGTTCTATTTTCTTATATCCTCTTTGATCTCCTTTTTTGATACTATAATTTTCAATATATAACTACTTTACTTCCTTTGTTAGATTGATTGCCAAGTATTTCACTTTTTGGAGGTTACTGTGAAGGATGTGGTTTCTCTAATTTCTCTCTCAGTGAATTTGTTGTTTTTGTACAGGAATGCTATTGATTTTTGAGTGTTGACTTTGTATCCAGTTACACTACTGAATTTGGTTATTATCTCTAAGGGTCTTTTGCTGGATATTTTGGTGTCTTCCATGTGGGGTATCATGTCATCTGTGATAATGATAGTTAATCTTCCTTTCCTAAACATTATTCCCGTTATTTCTCTCTCTTGTTTAATTGCTCTGGTTTATGTCCAGAATTATACTGAGTAGGAGTGGTGATAGTGGACATCTTTGTCTTGTTCCTGATTTTAGATTTTCAGTTTTTTCCCATTTAGTATGATGTTGACTTTTGGTTTATCAGAGATGGCATTTATCAGATTGAGGCACAGACCATCTATTCCAATTTTCTGTAGAGTTTTATCATAAACGAATGCTGGACTTTATCAAAAGCTTTTTCTGTATCTATTGAGATGATCAAGTGATTTTTGTCTTTGGCTCTGTTGATATGCTGTATTATACTTATTGATTTACATAGGTTGAACCATCCTTACATTCCTGGGATGAACCCCACTTAATTATGATGTACAATCTACTTAATGATTTGCTGCATTCTGTTTGCTAGTACCTTATTGAGGAATTTTGCACCTATGTTCATTAGGGAGATTGGCCTATAGTTCCTTTTTTGGTTGTATCTTTCTCTGGTTTTGGTATCTGGGTAATACTTGATTCCAGGAATGAGCTAGGGAGGATTGCTTAACTTCCAGTTTCATTAAAGAGTTTGATGAGTATTGGCATTAATTTTGTCTAAATTTCACATAGAATTCAGCAGTAAATCCATCAGGACTGGGACTTTTCTTTGTTGTTTCAATATTATTAACTGATACTGGGTTATTTAGAATCTTTACATCTTCTTGGTTGAGCTTTGCAAATTGATACATATCTAGGAATCCATCAATTTCTTCTGTGTTTTCCATTCTACAAGAGTAAAGACTTTCTTTTTTAAAAATTTTATCTAAAGAGAAAAAAAAAACCCAAACAAAACAAAACAGAATAAAGGGTAGCAACAATATAGAATTCCAAGGAAAAAAGGAAAATAAAAAAAAAAACACTAAGAAATCAATACTTGACAAATTACATATGGACATCTTAGAAATAGTTGTTCAAATTATAAAATTAAAACATGCAAAGTAGACATTCAAACAGTGACACTGTTAAGAGTTCTGCTCCATGATCTGACAAAAACAGAAATATGGTCATCCACCTTACACACTCAAACATACATGCAATTATACCAAAAGGGTAAAATTAAATACAACAAAATAGAACAAAGTGAGTCACAAGAAAGCAATGCAAGAGACATAAATTTCAAAGCTAGGCAATTAGAGATATTCACTCTCTATTATATTGACTCTTGTTTTCTTTCAAACAGTTGTCCATATTATCACATACAGGGAATTCACATGAAACAATATAGTATGGAACTGATCTGAACAGGATGAGGAAGGCATTTCAGGTCTTCAAGACCAGACAATAGTGAAGCCAAAATGGCTGTCATAGTGTCTCTCATTCTCTTCAAAACAGCTGTCTATACCTTCATGTGTGTTGAATTTAAAAAAAAACAAAACAAGCTAAAATCACTTTGAACAAAGAATGATAGTATTGCTGGATTTCACATCATGACATTACAGAATCAGCACTGGGTACCTTAGTGTCTCTTTTACTTCAAAGTAGTTGTTTATTTCAACATGCGTTATATAGTTGGTTCTCGTAAACTGTGTATAAGCTCTACACATGAATGAGTCTCTACGTGTATATCTATCCTTTCTGTATTATATGGAAAAACAATACAAAGCAAGACAAAACAAAACAATTCCTAGAAAAGCATGAAGCAAAAAGTCATATAAAACCACAATAAAAGGTGATCTATAATGAATACCATGATGTCTCAGCAGTATATAATAACATTGATAAATATGAAACATTGGAGACATTATAAGACTTTAAAAGCAGGCAATAATCAAACCAGAGTGGGTATCTTAGTGAATCTTGTCATCTTCAGTGTAGTTGCCTATACTCTTAGACTTGATGCTATCCATCACAACAGATTTAAATAAAATCAGTCAATACAAAATAGCAATCTGACAAACCAGATTCAAATAAGATCAGTCATAATAAGACAGTATAATTTATACAGGGCTTCAGATTAAGTTAATAGGAAATTAAGGATGATTACCATAATATGTCCTCTTATTTTGGGGATAGCTGACTATGTCCTCAAGTCTAGTGTAAGTAGACAAACTGGAATAGCATGTAATCCATCCAAGCAGAGTGGTGAGAGTAATGTAGATTTTAAATCTTGTTACCCCATTAAAATATCCTCTGCCTTCCTTTTTTAGACAGTTCCTCCCCTTTCATTCCCATAGGGTGATCTGCTTGTTTTGGGTCCCACTGCCTTCCTATATAGAGCATCTCAATGGACCCTATATCCTGATCTACTCTGCATGTGTTTCTCTCTGTTAGTATTTCAAGGCCATCTATATTAGAGATTACAGCAAATTTTCTTGCCTCATTTCTGCTATTCTATTTTTCTGCTATTGGTTGTCTATTTTTCTCTTCCACGCCACTGTCTGCCCCATTCACTGAGGCCTCTCTGCCACTGTTCCTGAAGTGCTTGTATTCTTTTTCTCTCTCTCTAAAATGTCCTTCAGTATTTTTTGTAGGGTTGGATTGGTGGTCACAAATTCTCCCAGTTCCTCTTTGTCATGGAAGCATCTTATTTCTCCATTAATTTCTAGAGAGAGTTTTGCAGGATACATCAATCTGGGCTGGAGGTTGTTCTCCTTCAGGGCTTGAATTACTTCACTCCAAGCTCTTCTTGACTT
>PVJX010027809.1:0-24504 GCA_004027295.1 Dolichotis patagonum
CATTGGAATTTGAATATGTGTGATAGTTCAAACAAATTTTTTTCTTTTTTATCAAAAATGAGATATTATAATACCCATTGATCATTTTCTGTTATTCGGTTCAGAAAGCCCTGGAATTCTTTCACTATATGCATGGCTTTATACTATTGTGTTATGTTTGATATTTTTGTAATTGAAACTATGCTCAACTATAGCAGAGTAAGAGATATGGCGTTAGATACTGTTGATGTCCAGTTGACTTAATGTAAAGTACTGTGTTGCCTATGTTGTCTTCTTGTGATCTGCTCTGTACTGCCCCCTTTTGTTTTATTCTCTTTTAAATAAAAAATAAATAAATAAACTTTGAATCAGTGAATGGTTATTTTTAATTTTACATCTTCCTGTTATTCTTGGTTAAAATCTTAAAAGAGAATCTATTCATACCTCTTTACTGGTCTGGCTGTAACTACTTCTGGTCTTAAATAAATACTAGTCAATTTCTATGAATTTGTAGAATGTGTTTTGTAAAGGAATATATTTCAGAGGTGAGAATCTATCAGTATTACATATTCAAAGACTTCATTTTTTAAAACATTAAAAGTTTCAGGAGTACTAACTGCAGTTAGTCTTTGTATGCCTGATGTATTTCACTTAGTATGTCTTTGTTCATCCATTTTATAGCAACTGAGAGGAGTTTCTTCTTTTTGAGGCTAAGGAATACATACAGCCTTTGAATATGTATCCAGCAGTGGAATTTCTTGATCATATTGTAGTTTCACTGCTAATTTTTAAAGAACTGGCATAATGGCTGTCTCAGTTTATGCCGACCAGCAGTATACAAGAGATCCTTGGGCACCACACCTTGCAAACACTTACAATCCATTAAAGTTTCAATGAAAGACACTCTAAACTTTGTGAGGTTCTATCTCATCATGATTTAGATTAGTACTTCTTTTATAACTAATGTTGTTGAATACCTTAGCATATACTTTTGACCATATGTTTGTCATATTTTGCAAAATGTCTATTCACACCATTTGCCTATTTTTAAATATTAATTGACATAAAATATTTGCATATGTGAAGAGAGTATGCAGGTTGAATACATGTATAAATTCTGTGTGCTCTTACTTGAAGAAGTTAATTTTGCTCATTTAAAGTAGTCTTTTTTTGAGTTGTCTACATTGCTTATGTATTTTGAATATTAGTTCTTTTTGGGAAGAATGTTCACAAGCATTTTCTCCCATTCTGCAGCTTGCCTTTTCATTTTGTTAGTTTTTTCCTTTTCAGTAAAATAAAGTTTTAGTTGGCTTTAGTCTCATTAATTTATTTCACTTTTGTTGCCTGCTACTGGTTATAGAACTGAAAAATAATTGCCAAGATTACTGTGAAGGAAGTTTCCTCCTTTTGCTTTCCTCATGTAAACTTTGAAGGATGTCTAAGTTTTTCATTCTTAAATTTTACATCTTTTATTTATTTTGAGTTGATTAATATGCATGATCTATACAACTTCCATCTTCAGGTGGATATTCAGCTTTCCCTATAGTATTTGTTGAAAAGACAGTCCTTTCCCAATTATGTATTCTTGGTGCTCTTATGAAACATTTATTTTTGATATCTGTATTGTGCTTTCCTGGCAGTGCTATACACTTTGTTTTTATGCCAGTACCATACTGCTTTGATTGCTAGCACTTTGTGATATAGTATAAAACCAAGAATACGAGGACCCTTGCTTTCTGCTTTTTGTGTAAGACAACATTAGCATTTGTGAATTTTTGTGATCCCATATACATTTTTATTTATTTATTTACTGCAAACAAAGGTAACTTTCCATTTTTCTGTTTTATTTGTTTACCTTTTTTTTTTAAAAAAAATAACTGCTCTAGCCAGTCTTAAATTGAATGGGAGTGGTGGTGGGGAGTGTCCTTGCTATGTATTGAATCAGGAAAAAAGGTTTTAGGTTTATTCTGTTGCTTATGATGGGGATTTTCATAAATGGCTTTGGTTGTGCCAACATAAATTGCTTTATACCTACTTTACAGAGTTTTTGAAATCACTGTTGGATTCAAAAATTTTTCAAATGCATTTCCCATATCTGTTAAGATAGTCATGTGGTTTTCATTTTTGATTTGATTAATGTGGTATACTACATTTATTTATTAGCATATGATTAATCAACTCTTCATCCTATGGCTAAATATTAGTTGCAAATGTTTTTTAAATATTTTGAATATTGCATCCCATTCCTTTCTGCCCTGTAAGTTTTCTGCTAAACATCCTCTGTTAATCATCTAGAGTTTCTGTGGATGTAATATATTGCCCTTCTGCTATCATTTCCAAAATTCTCTTTTTTGTCTATTTTTTCACAGGATGATTACAAAGTGTGTCAGTACACAGTCTCTGGATGCGTCTTTTTTGTTATTCTTGTTATTTTGGGGGCTTCCTATTTTTTGTTTGTTTGTTTTTTGGTACAGGGAGTAGAACTCATGACCTCGTGCTTACCAGGCAGGTGCATATGCCATTGACCTAAACCCCTGGTCAGACTTTATGGTTTTATTTGCCTATTTCTATTGTCGGATTTGAGAAATTTTCAGCCATTATTTCTCTGAATAAACTTTCTACTTTCTTCACTTTCTCTTCTTCCAGGGCTTCCATTGGTCAGCTTGATTGTGTCACCTAACTTCCTTATGTGGTCTTCACTCTTTATTTGTTGTTTTTCTTTTGTTCCTCTTATTGGGAATTTGGAGTTGGCTGATCTTTCCTTCTTCATATAGTCTTCTGTTAAGTTCCTCTAAAATGTCTGTTTAATGATTGAATTTTTCAGCTTTCATTTTAAAATTGTTTCTGTCTTCTTAATAACATATTTTTAAGAATCTGATCTCATAGAATGTGATAGTAGAATACTGGCAACCCTAATGGGAGGGAGACAGGAGCAGGTTCGTCTCTGAATACTAACATGCACTTCACAGGAATAAAAGCTCTAGAGTGCTATTGTATAGGAGCATGCTATAATAATATACTGTGTATTTAAACCATTAGAAGAATTCTAAATTGTATGCATTATAAAGGAAAGATAAATGAAGAGATAAGTATGTTTAATATGATTAAACATTATACAATATTACCTGTATCAAAATATCACTGACACCTCAATATGGATAGCTTTTATATACATATACAATAAAATTTTTATTGTTACCTGTTTGCCATACATAATAATTTCATTCATTGTGGGAAATCTATACCTGTATTAATGTATCTTAATTCATTTTTCCACATTCTCCTTCCCTTTCCATTTGCAAAAACTTTGTTTCCATTTTTCCCTTCAATTCTTCTTTTAAAATTTCTTTTCTTTTCCTTACTTTTGTCCTCCACCTTCTGTTGTTCTGCTTCCCATTTGAGCAAGTTCTTCCAATTTCCCAATATCTATCCTCCATTTTCCTCTTTATTTAGTCTTTCAGTTTCCTCACATAAGAGAAACTTGTAGAAAATTATTTTCTATTGCTTTGCTGAAATTCTCAGTTTGTTGATACATTGCTGTCGTGCCAGTTGTTTTAAACTGTCTTCAGGTAAACCACATATTTTCATTTCATTGTGATTGTCTTCTACAAATTTACCTAGTTCTTTTGTTTGAAGCACATTTTCCTCCTTCTCCTCCTTTTCCTTCTTTCTTCTCTCCCTTTTCCTCTTCCTCTTCCTCTTGCTCTTCCTCTTCACCTTATCCTTGTCCCCCTTCTTTTCTTTTCTTTTTTTTTTTAAATCTGTGTGTTGGTTTTTACACGTTAGATAAAATGGCTACCTCCATCTTTACTAACTGACTTTATAGAGAAGAAAATTCCAACCCTTCAGTCTAGTCAGAGAATCTCGGTACCGCTAAACTTATTGTGACATATTTTTGTTATACCAGTGCTCCAATAAAGATGAGGTAAAGGCAAGCTTCTTGAAGACTATGCAGAAACTTTCAGTTTTAAATGAAAACCTCAGTTCTTCAGCGAGAAGGTTCCCTCCCAGTTGTGGGATGCTGTGGTGTGGAAAGGGTTTGTAGAAAGACTGTGTGCTGACTTTCCCACATTTCACTGTGGGCATTTTCTTAGTCATTCAGTGCAAGGAGATATTCTGTTAGCCTCTGTATCCTCAGAGTTAATCAATCCATGTATTCAGTATATCAATCCATGTATTCAGTTTATTCAATATATCCTTGGGTTGAGAGTCCAGGCACTCTTCTGGCATGCATCTTGCTGACATCATTCAGGACCATTTCTCAAATATCGATAATGTATTACTTACCAGAAAATAGTAATGGAATTCTGCCATTAATTCTTTGTGCAGTCTCTCATATTGAAATCCTTTTGATTAATTTTGTGTGTTATCTGTTAGTTATTTTCCTGTTATATTTAATATCTTCATATCTTTTAGTGTGCCCTCTTTAGTAATAGACACTTTTAATTTTACAATGAAATATTTTGTAAAGTAAGATATTAAAGAGGAACTATTATCATAATAATGGCAAAACAGTAGCCTGCAAGTTCTAAGTGAATATCCAAGGGACTCTTTTAGGAAAAAGTAATCAACTTTAACATGAACACACTACAATACAGATTTTTAGGAAACTTGAGCTCTTTTTCTTCTTCCCTAATATGTGATTGTGGACAGAAAAATTGAACATGCTTCTAAGCAAGAATATTTTCAGAGAGAGGAATTTTAAAAGAAATAACATAAATGTTGTATTTTGCAGGACTTTTAGAAGTCTCAGCATTTGTAACATTGAAGAGCCCAGGGAAAAGAACAGGAGGGAACATGAGAAATTTTAGCATATTCAATGATTTCTTTCACAATGTACATTTTTCCTATCTTAATAAAATGAAAAATAGATAGCTGTCTTCCAGGCCTGGCTTAGGTTTTCTGCATAGTCTGGGCAATTTGTTTATATATATAATGTGATACGGTAAGAAAGTTAAAAGATACTTTCTCGTCCTCATCTATGTGTAAAGAAAAAAAAATTGCTCCTTAATGACTATTTCCATTTTGTCTACACTATTAAATGTACTTAACTTTTACAGTCCTGCTAAATGCAATTGATATGACAAATATTTTTCTTTAGTTAACATTTAAAATTTTTAAAATAATCATTTGAGAAAGAGTGATGATTCTGATTCTATGAAGTAGTGAAAATCAGAGAATTTTTACTTTTATAAAGGTCACGATAAGACATACGAGATAGTTAAATATAACTTCAGATTAGAAATTTTTGACCTAACATTGATCTTCATGGGACACTGAGTTTTAACATTCATAATTGTGAAAAGGAGAAAACACCAAATAAAATTATTGTGAACTAGCTCAAGTTATCCTAAATCACAGATATAGGAGCAGAGGTTATTACCAAAATGATGTTTATATTTTAGTATTACTTTTATTGGAGACATAATTCTAGTATTTTAGGCAGGTTTATTTTCTCTATTGAGATTTTGGGAAGGAGAATCAGTCAGCCTTGATCTATTTGAATCTCCTGGATATATAGATAACTCATCTCTAAAACACCTTAGGATATTGGACACCTTTTAATTAATTTCATTATAGCATGGACTAAGGGTGACCCATTGGTAAGGAGGGACAATTTTTGATTCTATACCTTTTGGAGAAGTATATATATGATATGTAATTAAAAAACTATAGTTAGTGTTATGAATTTTAAAAAATTTGTTACAGTAAAAAACACATTACCATGACTGTTGCCCCATACTCAAGCCCACACACCCCCAACTTTGAACACCCTTATCCCCTCATATTTGGCAATATATCTTTTATTATAATAAAATTTATTTTACTTTAAATATTTAGCATATCTTTCCATTGCATCTGTATTTTGCGTCTATTCTGTGTGCATCAACCTACTTAAGAATGGAAAGCTTCATAGAGAAGGCTACTCGGGAGCAGGATGGAGAGTTGCATGTCTCTACATTTCTTTTTATAGACAAATAAAAAAATAAAGAAAAAAGAGGACAATTGATCATACAGCACTCCAAATTCATTTCTTACCAAAACAAGCCCACTTTTTAAGAAAGGACAAGTGTATCTAGCATAGTAATTTAAAAATATCAGTGGAATAATATTTATAATAATTCAAGCCACTGGATTTAGTTTTGGCAAATACACTGTATGCAGAAAATGCCCCTAAAATGTCAACCACTATGGGCTACTGAGAACTGAAGTCATTAAAGAAGAGAAAAATTAATTCAATTAAATCCAAATC
The DNA here is from genome assembly GCA_004027295.1 of Dolichotis patagonum. Taxonomy (NCBI): domain Eukaryota; kingdom Metazoa; phylum Chordata; class Mammalia; order Rodentia; family Caviidae; genus Dolichotis; species Dolichotis patagonum. The sequence continues at coordinate 6,233 of PVJX010027809.1, forward strand.
CTTTGAGCACCATGGTACAGAATACCGTGACTGGCATCAGGAGACTAATGACAAGTAGGATATGAATGCTACCCTTGAGGCAACCTTAGTCTGATGAAAGTGGAGTTCTAGGAATTATATTAAAAGCTCCAGAGTAATAAAACTCACGCATTCTTGTTCTCTTTTGCAATTCTTACTTTTAAAAACATTTCCCAGTAGCTTTTGTATCATTAGGGTGTTGCAATTTATCAAAAGGACTGGGTGATTTTTTCAACCTAAGTGTCACACCTTGGGAGATTGTCAAGACTCCCTCTGAAATGAAATGTGAGTGGTGAATCAACTCAGTGGGAGACAGCAGTCTGGAATAGAGATTTGGGGATGAAATAGCAACAGATATATATATATATATATATATATATATATATATATATATATATATATAGTCACCTCTCTTGGTTGATAGACATTTTATATTTCATAAGCCTCCTTTTGAATTATATTGATGTTACAGTGACTTGTACATTGCTATGGACTATACTAAAAGTAAGCAAAAGTCATACTTTATTATTAAGATTTCTGTTAACAATCTTCTTGCATATAAGAAGTGATAAGAGAGTTGTTTTGCCCCTGCACCTAGTGTTTCAAACCAAAGATCTCCATTGCATCCTGGTAGGGGAAATTAATGTTATGTAACATGAGTTCCTTTAGAAATCTTTCATAATAGAGCATTGTTTCTACCTTTTTTCTAGTACTCTGTAAGTCATAATACATCTTTGAGGAATTTTTCAACATTCCAAAAGATAAATTCCTTAAGAAGTTGTATCTTATTAATACTAGATATCACTCTTACGTATAGTACATTTTCAACAGTTAAATAATTACAAACAAAACTGACACGCAAGGAGGAATAAAGCAAAAAATGTGGAAGAAGAGTTAAAGAAAGAAAAGAAAAAAGTGACAATTGTCTATTATAAAATTAGAAGCAAGGAAAGAGTATCTCTTTTCTGTGCTCATGAAATAACATGTCTTGTAATATTAGCATCACCTTTGTATCATTGATAGGACATGAAGTCTGGGGTGAGAGGTGCATAAACGGATTATAACAATGTGCTGCAGGTAATGTTGCGTACACTAATATTATATGCTTCACTGCTTATCTGGTTATTCACTTTTTACACCTGTCTTCAGGGACCAAATCAATGAGACACTTGATGTCATGCTTTTGTGTGATCATTATTGTTTATTTGGAAGGAATGTTTGCTTTCTCTTTGGTTAAGCAGATAGGACATGCTGGAGGGAAGAACTTACTAAGCAGTGCCTTGAATATAGTGGATTAGCATTGATAGTAGATAAGCTTTCAACTCAAGTTCTTGCAGAGAAGATTGAAATGTGTAATAACAGTATTTAAGATTCAAAATGTTAAATAGACTTAATTCAGAGGTCAAGAAACTTCCTTTACAAAGGGCTAAAACAGTAACTAATGTAGACTTTGAAGGCCCCACTATTACCACCATTCAATGCTGCCGTTATTATGCAAGAAGAGCATAAACAACATATAAACAATTTTGTTCTCATAAAACTCTATTTACAAAGACATATCATATGACCTCCCCAGACACCATAATGTTTTCTTCTAGATGTCCTCCAATATTTGAAGACAGCTGTTGTAGCCTTTATTTCAAAATAATCATTTAATTTTAGATCAGTTTTGGATTGACAGAATTATTTTTCAAATAATACAAAGGCTTCTCTTGTATCACACACTGAATTACCCATATTGCTAACATCTTGTGTTTATATAGTACATTTGTCAAAATTTGCCAACTGATTTCAATGCATTAGCGATGCATTATGTCCATACATTATCCTTATTTCCTTATTTTTCTCCAAATATTTTTTTCTGTTCCAAGGTCCTATCCATGATGCCAGATTGCATTTAATAGTCATGTTTTCTTGAAATAATCATGCCTATGACATTTCTCAGACATTCTTTGTTTATGATGGTCATTAACATTATCAGGATCATTGTTCAGATATTTTGTGGACTGTCCTTCAATTATGGTCCGTAAGAGGCTTTTCTCACAAGTAGACTAGAATTTTGGGTTTTAGAAGGAAGACCAAATAGGTAAGATGATATTTTCACTATGTCATATCAAGGGCATCTATTTTTCAACATATTATGTTGATGTTAACATTGGTCACCTATGTAGTTTATTATACTGGGAATTTATTCTTTTTTCTTTCTTGTTATACTTCATTTTTTAGAAGGTTGGTTGTTACGGTTTGTATCTGGAATATCTCTCAATTTTCATGAGTCCAGAGATTAGGCCTAGTTAAAAATGTGGCCTGGTCAGAAAAGTTAGAGAACTGGGGGGCATGATGTGGAGGGATGCATTCTGGTCCCTGGTTCTTTCCCTTTCTCTCTGATATCAAGCTGCCATGCAGTAGACAGCTTTATTTCGCCTTGCGTTTCTGCCACGCACTTTTGATTTGTGTGCGGCCAACTATGGACTAAATCCATTGAAACTGTGCCCCAAAATAAATTTTTCTGATTTGGGGTATTTTTGTTTCAATGATGGGAAAGTGGTTACTATGGAAAATTGGTACCAAGTTTTGGAGGCTGTTCCTATAAGTGTACCTGACTCATAGTTTAGATGCTTTTGGAATTGGTTTGCAAGAAGAGTTTGGAATATTTTGGAGATGTGGGCTAGAGAAGTCCTGCAATATTGTAAGTAGTGTCTGATGTGTGACACTGGTCAGACTCAGAGGACTGGAAAGCTGATAGGAACGCAGACTGTAAAGACCATGTGCAGGAGGTTTCCATTGAGAACAAGGATTTCATTGGCAATTGGACTAGAAACCACATGTGTTACGCTGTAGTAGAAAACTTGTCTAAATTTCTTCAATGTCCTGAACGTTGAAAGAGACTGAGATTAAGCACAATAGACTCATTAATCTGCCAGAAAAACTTTTAAATTCAGGTTGTGGCATAGATGATGCAGGTTACTTTTAGCCAGATCTACAGGGGGAGTCAGGAGCAAAAAGCAGAGCTTCATAAGTGGGGCAAAGGAGAAAATGATTTTTGAAAAGATTAATATAAATGAACTGAGAAAAAGGAAGAAAGATGCCTTGAGTCCACATCAGAAAATATATCAGAGGTTCAAGGGTACAAAACTATAAATCTTTCATTTGAGAACAAAGTTTTTGCATTCAGGACTGCCTATGTCCCGGAGTTCAGCCAGGTAGAGGCCATTCTTGCTATGGCCCAAGAAGTTCCAGCACCAAGCAGTTGGTGCTCAAACTGGTGTCTAACGTTGGCATCACCCACGTGATGCTGATTTTTCAGGCATATAGAGTTCAGTCATTATTTGTTCAAGGAAGCGTCCACTCAGGTTTCAGAGGAAGGCCTGGAAGGCCAGGCAGAATGCCACGAGAGGCTAGCACATGAAGCTGTGAGAGTGAAGCTGAAGGAAGTTGAGGTGACAGGAATGGAGACTGTCTGCTGAAGAAAGCCGCTAGCAGTGAGCAGCCCCAGCCCCACAGAGACACCATGGAGCTTCAACCAGCGATGCCATAAGGAGCTGGGCTGTCTGAGCCCTTTGCAGCTCAAATCTCACCACAGCCTGTCCCGGGTGCTGGACATAGAGCTATATAATTTCATGTCTTCCCTGCTTGCTTTTGGTTTTACTTTGTTCCATTTACTTCCTCTCTTATTCCTTTATTTTGGAATGCAAATGTTTACCCTTGTTATATATACATAGATATGCCATTTGTTTTGTGCTATTATTAATTATGTATAATATATGTATATGTGTATATATATTTATAAATTATATATATATAATTTCCAGTTCAGTTTTTGTTATGTAGGAAGCTAATATTTGCCTTATATTTTATGTCCTTCTATACTTTTTAATTATTTGTAAGAATTTCTTTGTTGATTGAGATTTGCTATATAGATATATCATCTGCAAATGCAGACATTTAAGCTCATTCCTTTCATTCCCTTTTTCATTTTATTAGCTAATGCTTCGCTGCATTGAAGCATTAGGAACAGCCTCCATTTTTTTCATATAGTATGAGGAAAGCATTCAGTTTCTCACTACTAAAGTTTAATACTACTGTAGGCTGCTGTGTGTGTTCTTAAAACTGAGAGCTTGCCTTTGTCATTGGTTTGATGAAATTTTGTCATCATTCGACAGTAAATGTTGGTAAATTATTTTTCTGTTTCAACTGAGATGGACATATGACATTTTTATTACCTTGCATTATTGTTTATGTTCATTATTTTAAAAATATTAAACCAACCCTGGGTATTTGGAGTAAAGACCAATTATATGTGGCATGTTATTATATTATTCATTGATGAATATGCAAATATTTTGTTGAGGAATGTTTATCTGTATTCATGAAAGATAAGGTATATCTTTATTATAATGTATTTGTCTTGTTTTGTACTAGGTTGGTAATCTTTTTACTAACATGGTATTTTTTAATCTTCAAAAATGTGTATATTTATGGGGTATGAGATGCTATTTTGAAATATGTGTACATTGTGTAATGGCTAACTTAAGATACTTAACGTTACTGTTATTTCACAGACATATCATCCCTGAGCACGTGAGAGAACACAAATTTGCTTAGAATGGAGTACGCATTGCATCATTCTTAACTATAGTCATTGTGTTGCATCACTGATCTCTTGACCTAATTCCTCCTGCTTAACTGACACTTGTATTTTTTAACCACAGATACCCTGGGAGGCCCTAGCCTCAGTCCCTGAAATCAGCCATTGTATGCTGTGTTTATTTCACTTATCATGATGGCAATTTCTAAAATGGAACCTCTGTGCATTTTCCCAGTGTTCTTTTTTCTCTGCTCCCTCATCAAGACTTCCTGACCTTATAGACCAGCTAAGAAGTATTTGCTTTGCTTCTCTTTTCTGAATTCAACCATGGAATGTTAAAATCACATTTTCTTGTTTCATATAATCATCTACAAAACCAGGGAGTCCTGTTAATTTATTTTTGTAAGATGATTATTGTCCAGATTGTCACTCCCCCTTGTATGAATTTTACTGTTTACGTCAGGCCAGGATTTGGTTTATTTCATCTAAATTTTCAAATTTAAGTAGAAAATTTCTTGTAGTATTTCTTATCTTTTTTTCCTCTGTATTAGGGATTGAACCCAAGACCTCCTCAGTAAGCTGTATCCATAGTCCTTTCTTTCTTTCTTTTTCCTTTTTAAGACAGGGCCTTGCTAAGTTACTAAATTTCCCAAAGTAGACATTAATTTGTGATCCTCCTGCCCTGGTCTCCTAGATCACTGAAATTATGGGCATGTGCCACAATGCCTGGCTAGTATTTCTTTACTGTCATTTTTATGTCTGTTGAGGTTAGCAATGATAACTGTTTTTAGTTTTCTACTATTTAATTGCTGATAATTAACTTTATATCTCCTGTCTTGAAGTTCTAACAAAGAATCTTTCCAACAATCAAGTTTTGGTTCAGCAGAATATCTTATGATGTTCAATGTTGCTGATTTATGTCCTAATTTTATTACTGCTTTTTGGCCTGATTTAACTGCTTTTATATCTCTACTTTTTTTAGGGGAATAAAACCAAACAAAATGAAAAAGTAAGTCCAATTAGAGCAAAACAATGAGAATGACACAAGACTTCAAAACAAGATAATAGAAAATCAACAGTGGCTACCATATGCCTCTTGTTATCTTCAAAATAGCTGCCCATACCATCAGACATAATAAAACTTCTCTAGTTCTTTTTTAAAGTAAAAGCTTAGAGTCTTGATTTGAATCTTTTTAATATTATGATTTTTTCCTTGTTATAACTTGCTTTACTGTGTCCCACAAATTTCAGTATGTTTATTTGGGAAGAGTTTTAAATATTTCAAGATTTATCTTTGACTCATATATTATTAAGAAGTATGCTGTTTAACTTCCAAAGATCTGGGGCAGATTTTCAAGTTATCTTCCTGTTAACTACAATGAAGGCAGGGTATAATTTCTGACTTTTATTTCTATTAAAATGAATTTGGTGGCCTTGAACTGGTCTATCTTGTTGAGAGTTACATGTGACTTTATGAATGTGTTTTCTGCTATTGTAAGAAGAAATATTTTTTTTTCTTTTGGTACTGGGTATCGAACTCACAAACTTGTGCTTGCAAAGCAGGAAAGCAGGTGCTTATGCCACTGAGCTAAATCCCCAGCTAAGAAGAAATACTCTATAAGTATAAATTAAATCAAATTGATGGATAGTGCTATTCAGGTAAAGTTAAACAATATTAATTTTCTGACTGCCTCATCTATCAGTTGCTAATGGAGTGCTGTTGAAATCTCCAACCATTATAGTTGGATTGGTCAACATTTTGTGTAAATTTTATCTGTTTTTGCCCTATTTATTCTGATTTTCTGTTTTAAGTGTAGCTACATTGAAGGATGTTTACATTAGGAGAATTGCCCACTTTATTGTCATGTAACACTCCTTTAAAACCAGGGAAAAATTTCCTGGTTTTAAAGGGTACAGTATCTGAAATTAATGTAATGACTTAACTTTTTTTTTGATTTGTGTTACTATGGTACATTTTCATTTTTTCCTTTATTTTGAACTTATTAATCTTTCTATTTAAATTAGGTGTTTTGTTGTAGTTAGTCAAGAGTTGGAGCTCTCTTTTTGAAAAATCTAATTTGTCTTTTAATTTGTTCATGGCATTTACATTGAAAGTCTGTATTTACATATTTGGAAGACTATGTTTATGACTATAATCTATCTGCTGCATTTTTGAAATTTTGTCCTTTTTGTGACTTCTCTGGTTTCAGCTGAACCTTTTTCATGGTTCTATTGTTTGTCTTCTCTTGATGCACCATTGACTCTGGATTTCTTAAAAACAGGGTTTACCTTAAAATTTTTAACACACATTTTAAACATATTTATGACATTCTATTTTCCTTATACCTGAAGAAAAAAATTTAATGTTTCTTTAAAAGTGGTTCTCTTGTAATGAATTTCTTACTTGTGTATGTGTCTGGAAATGTCTTCATTATTCTTTTACTTTTGTAGTATAATTTGCATAGAAATAGAATTATAGCTAGGTGACTTTTTTCTTTTTAACTTCATGTTTGCTACATTGTTTTGTGGTTTGTATGATTTCTGATGAAAAAGATGTTTAATTCTTATTCTTGCTCTTTGTCTTTTTCTTTCTTTTTTGTTTTTGATAAGTTGCCACTACCTTTTTGTGTTTGGCTTTGTACCTTTAAGTAAGCCTAGATGCAGGTTTTTGTGGGGTATGGGAAGTTGTCATATATTTGACATATTCTGGGCTCTCTGGGTTAGGTGTCCTTAATTTCAAACTTTTTTTTATATTATTCATTATTACTTCAAATATTTCTTCCCCTGTTTTTTTTTCTATTCTCTTTTCTTCACCTTTAAATATTGGAAATGTGACCATATTGCACCTTTTGAAAATATCTTACATTTCTTGGATCTTGTTCTTTATTCTTTTATCATTCATTTTTTCCTTAACAGTTCAGTTTGAGATATGTCTATTAACCAATCTTCAAAGTTTCATTTCTTTCTCTGGTTGTATTGGCTTATGTCAGAACCTGTCAAAGGAACTTTTCATGTTTGTTACAGTGTTGTTTTTTACCGTTTCTTCTTGGTCCCTTATCAGAACTTCTACTCTTCTTGTCTATATTATCTATCTGTTCTTGTAATGGGTGCATTTTTTACCTTAGAGCCTTTAGCATGTGAACCATAATTATTTGTATTCCTTGTCTGATAATTGAAACAAACATCTGTGTCTTGCTTGAATCTTGTTCTCATGTTTGCTTTGGCTCTTTAGACTACATGTTAGGCTTTTGATGTGCTTTATTAATTTTTTTCCTCAGAAGTGGACATACATTGTGTAATAGGATCTAAGGAACACAGGCCTCAAATGTAAGGATTATTTTAATCTGACTAGTAGTTGAGTTGTTTTATGTTTGCTATAGCTATGGAGGTTTGTGGCTTCAGTTTTTATTATCCTTTCTTTGTTTCTCTTCTTCACTTTGAAGTTCCTTAAGTGCGTCTCAGACAGTCTGCTTTTTATAACTCCTTCTGCTCTTATCTACTATTGGTATAGTGATGAGCTTTGGAGAACAAAAGTTTGTTTCATCTTTCATTTAAAGCTTTATATTTTAGTGAGTCTTTGTTCTTGCTTATGACCCTTTACAAATATTCCTTTTTTATTGCTTTCTCAACCCCATTTAGATAATACAGTAAAACTGTCTTTGGCTGGATGGAAAGGCATATCCTTTACCTTAGACTTAGAGCAAGACTGAAAAAGGCGAAAGATTTATATGATCTGAAGAGAAACCAGAGTATAAGACTATGAAAAATCTTTTACCTCTGGAGAGTTACAGAGAAGCATATTCACTACTTTACTTTTCTCCTGTCAGAGTCATATACAGATTTTTTTCTAGGAAATTTACTATAATAACTTGATGAGATTTCTGGAGGTCAAACCCATGAAAGTGTGGGGCCTCCCTTAACACTAGCTCACCATCAGGCTCTAGCAGTTCTTCAAAGATACCATTTAAATATTTCTACTTATTTATAGCTTCTGCATCATGTTAGTAGAATTTTACTGGATTCAGTGAGATTTGCCTGTCTTCACAGATTTCAGAGTGCTGGTTTGCCCTGAAAAGTCCATTCACAAATGGCCCCAATAACGTTATTGCTATTTAATTGTTGTAACCTTTCCTTATAATAAGGGTTTAATTGGTGACTTCAAGTTGTGTACGTGTTGAAGCTGAAAATTGTTCTGTCATAGCCTTTTGAGGATTCTTTTCTGTGTCAGATTAAATGCCAGTTCTTTCAAATATATTCTATTATTCATGATTTTCAGTTTCCTTTAAAAACATGAGAATGGTTGAGAACACAATCACTCTCTTAATTTGTGATGAACTCAACTGACATATAATATTCCAGGTGTATTATAAATAATTTGGAAAATGATCACTTCCCTTATTGACATGTTTTGAGGTATCTATTCTAGTAATTTTATGTTTTCTGTCTATTTTTCTGAGTATTGCTAATGGTGATGTAACATAAACACTCAGAGCATCTTGTTTAGAAATATGCATACAGAAATCATAAACTTTTCATTAGTATTATTATTGTATGTATAGTATTAAAGTAGATTAGGTAATCTCTAATAGACTGTGAGAAAAGCAAAAACTTTTCAACAAAATACAAAACAATTTACATGTTTTAAAATTGCATCAACTCTCCATTCTGTAAAATAAGCCTTTTATAAATTAAAAAGCAAATACAACTCCAATATGGTTTGTTGAACTGTTGAAAGACAATGTTTACTTTTGGAAAATATTTAGCAGAGTAACTTGTAAATAGTGAGAGAAAACTGAAGTACAACTTAATTCATTTGTATCTTCCTGACAGTAAATCTGAAGTTCACTGAAACTACTGTTATTTGGAGTCAGATAGTTGGCAGATTATTAAGCTACGTCTTAGTTATGGTCTCTTCCTAGCTCTGTGTTAGGTACTTTACAAAATGTAGTTTCCCTATTTTAGAATAATAGTTTCACTTTACTTTTTGTGGTTGAAAAACCATGGAAGAAACGTCAACAGGTCCACAAATATGATTCCTTTTAATGCAGGCATGCATTTCATTCACAGAAAGTTTTCCAGAAATGTAAGCTAGGCTGAGTTTTCTAAAATCCAGACTGAATGAGTCCCTCCATGCTCCCTGGTGCCTGGGTGTTCTCACAGCAGGAAAGGACATTGCGTGAGCCTCAGCCACACAGCAGTGTAGCCCTTAATTAAGAGATGCAGCAACATATGGGAATTAGCAAAGAGATTAAGAGACTAATAGAGCAGAACACTGTAATGTTGATTTAAATGGAGATCAGCTCTGTATTGAAAAATTGGAAAAAATAATTAAAGGAAAGGAAAGAAGAAAATTAACCTATGATAAAATATAGAATTACAGAAAGTATGTAGACATGGCATGTAAATAGATCCTTAAAGGTCACTTAGCCCTTATCAAATCCAAATCAAATATTACAGCTATTGGACACTTTGAAGAGAAACTCAGCCAGGTTTTTTGTAAATCTTAAGTGAATGGAAAGATGCAACACTATCAGGCCACTTATCTTATTATATTATTCTTCACCGAGTCACTCAGTTCTTCCATGCTTTGGCCAATAAGTATTTATTGAAGTTTACCATATATCCCCGACGTCCTAAGTATAGAGTTTATTGGACTAACACAGATCTGGTTCCTGACCCCATGAGAAACATATTGATTATTTGATATTAAGTAAAAACATGTGTCCTTAACTGATCTTGATAGTTTTCTTTAAAATCATGTGTGATAGTGACATTTCTCAAATAATTGAAGATAACTATTGTGTTCTAGAGTATCTCTTGACTTCTTGAATAAATGTTCGCATTTTCCTATTAATGTCAAGTTGTAAACTTCTAAACTAAATGTTCCCATATTTTATATATAAAATTATCTTTTATTTGGATTTGTAGCAAAAGATTGAGTTCCCAGGTAATGTCAGAAGGAGTGAAAGAAAAAGTAACTATTGCATTTTTACCATGTTCCAGACCCAGGATTGTTCTATACATCTAAAATCTGAGACTTATGAGTACATAGACTTTATGTGTATTTCTCAGTACTGTAACTAAGTTTCTCCTATAGCATGAACAGCATGCTACGCACTCAGAACATATGTGGAGTATGAAAGGACCCATTTTTTACATCTGTGTTGCAATATGGTATTATGCCTCTTTTTAGATTAGGATTTAGGATTTAGATTAGGGCTAGTGTAGGAGTAGTTTTCTTCCAGTGTAAGTTGACAGAGCCCACACACAACCAAGTATAAGCAAAGTATTATAACTGCTATTACCATGACTACTAGTAATAATAAAACCTATTATTTATTTTATTAAAAGATGGTAAGTGACATAGCTGTATCCAGGTGTTTAAATAATTACTTCAGAGTTTTATTTTCTCTTGTAGTTTAAAATCAGTAGCTTTTATGCTGTTTTTTTTTTCTGAAAGCAATACTTTCATTAAATACCAAAGTAGGGAAGGTCTAAGATTACCATATGCATCTACTGTAAATTTGTCTTTTAGTATGGCTTCTGGAGTTTACATAAGTAATTGAACAGATGCACATGGGAAACAATGTTGCAGCCTAACTTTTGTCATTTTTAAGTTATTTTTGCTGGGTGTCAACAAATGTTGTTGAACACACAATTTACTTGGATATAAAATATAGATATACCAAAAATTTCCACTGAATGAGAATTGCATTTCATAATGTTTGGAGAAAAAGGCAAAGCTCTCACTAACTGAACCAACCTTTGTGAGGGAAAACAAGAAATCAGGATCAACAGTCCTTGAGAAATTGGCGAAGGCTGGAAGGCAGAAAGTAGTGGTACGAGTTTTAAGGCCAAAGGAGCAGCAACATGGTTTTGAATTAGATTAGCAGAAAAGGATAATTATCATTCCACACAGGACACAAAGGGCTGAAATGTTTACAATGTCAGAGGTTTCACATAATTTTCATGTTGCATGAAATGTGTGATGACAGAGATACAATAAAAAATAACTAGCAATTGTTGAACACATCCTGTTCTAAGAACTACTTTAAAATATTTTGGCACATATCTTTATAATTTTTACAAAAGACATATGGAACTGATTTCTTTATTTCCTTATTTTGGATAACCTTGGATAAAAGGCTCATATAGAGTTTTACAGTAAATACAGCATGAAGCCAAGGTTTGTTGTCTGACAGTTTGATTTCAGAATGAATTATTTAAGCATTTTCTAAGAGAGATTATAGTGAAGACTTTGATTAATTTTCTTGCACTTGTGCTTTTCAGAATAGTCATCTTTTCCAAGGAAAATATTAAGTAACAAGATAACTAATGGACATTTTAGACAAGGCACAGGCAAAGGCATGTCATAGCTGGAAAATCATAGGTAGCCTGCTATTCCTCATGGGAAAGGAGGAAGTGGTAGAAGAATGTGTTGGAGAGCACCTGATTGTCACTTTACGGCATCTCTTTCATGCCTTGCTAACAATGAAAAACTCATTCTGAGGCATTGTAATTTTCACACTATTTTCAAACAAAAAATACTGGTGTCTGCTTTACACTATATTCCTTACCCCTGTGGTACTGTAATTTAGAACTTGGTCAAGGAGAAGGAGAATAAAAGAGCAACTTCAAAAAGGAATTATTGAAATGCACAATATCTCACCACAGCCCATTTACTGTATATGACCTTATATGTTCCATGGAAGTGTTCACATTTCAGAGCATTTAAAACAAATGAGACATTTATTAGTATAACCTTTATTCTGAAGATGATTTAAGCCATCTCAAAGTAACTAAAAGAGGAGCTGCGTTTCTCTTACACTTGAGTCTTCCCCTTATTCCCAACAGCTCACAAAATGCTTCGGTAACTTTAATGCTCTGTACATCTTCTGAAATACCTACATAAATAATCTATTGTTCTAAAGGTCAGAAAGGTAGAGGATCACTTTGAAATGTCAGAAAAAAATGAATTGCTAATGTGGTGCCATAAGTTTGGATATGTCCATTACTTTCTTATCTTTAGATTCAGGTGAGTGCCGAAGGACATAAAGAGTTGACCTGTGCATGAAAGTCTTTTGGGTACTGGAAGAAATAGAAGTACATGGGCTATAATGTAGAAAACCCTCCCAACCCTGTCCAGGACAAAGACTATCAAGTGTCTGCCAGACATGGCATTTTTGCTAGCCTTCCTTACCTTTGTTCAAAAGGAATGGAGCCTCATTAAAATGCCAAGTTTCAAAGACAGAGTCCAGTCACAGACCTGTTTCAAGTTAAAGGCCACCCGGTGAACACAGACCTAAGTATTTGCTTGCAACTCTCAAATATTCTGTAAATTTGCAGGTAATATAAGGTTGATAAATTCTCTTGCACTTTAGCTGCTGTTCAGAACTGTCATCTTTCTTGATAGATATCGCAGTCTAAGGAAGGGATTTCTATGATGTTAAATGTCATCACAGCACTGAACATCCCAAATTATTTTGCATATTACCTGGGTAACTCTAAAAATTATCATAGATACATAGAGTTTTGGACATACATAGAAACTTCAGAGTCAGAAACAGACTACAAGCGTTTTATTTTATGAGAATGGGTAAATTGGTAATGAGGTACATAATAAGGATTCAGAAATGAGATTGTAACCACAATCTCTTCTTAGATATTCTGTGTTCTTTGAAAGATTACAAGGATGAAAACTCTCCCACTTTTTTATTAACCACTTTTCCATGGAAGTTAGAGACACGAGTGCTAAGTTGCCTCAATTATAGCTCATAGCAGTAGCTAAATAATTTTTTTGATGGTGACGGACTTCCCATAGCACCATACATCAGAACTGAGTATTGTCCAACTAGATACAAGGTAGGGACAAGGTTTATTGCTACCATCAAAAACTCCATTTTGATCCAATCCTAGCTAATTTGCAGCTCTTTTCTCAAGGGGAGACTCATCTTTCTGACCAAGACTTCCACCAAGATATTTTGTCCACAATTGGCTATAATGAACACACATTTCTCTAGGTACTAGAAGATAATAAAGAGATTTTACAGAAAAAAATGGTGATTACAGCATATGCAATCCTTTTCCTTGGTCTGTTTTTTAATATTTCTATGTTCCAACAAACTTATACAATAAGTCATAATTGTAAATCTGCCACACCAATTTCATGAAATTTAATGTGAACAGAAAGTACTGAAAGCACCTACTTTGTGTCACAGAGTGTGTCAGCTCCCTTTCAGTGATGCAGGGAAAAACAGATTCATTAATCAGAGAAAAAAAGGAGGTTGTTGAATTTGCCCAACTTAATACACAGGTAGTGTAGAGATCCAAGTTGTTACATAAGTAATACACAATAGACCCACTTTGGAACACAGAGCCACATTGGCTCTGAATGGAAGTTATAACATAGAGTAAAACATAGAGGAAAAAGTCCCCATTGGAAGTGAAGGTATAGCCCAGTGACAGAGTGCTTGTTTATTAGCATGAGACCATGGGTTATATCCACAGTACAATAGATAGATATGGATAGGTAGATAGATAGGTAGATAGATAGATAGATAAATAGATAGGTAGAATAGCAGTTTAAAAATATATCAAGCACTGCCTAAAATATAGCTAACATTGTTTTTGGTTTTGCATGACTAATATAAAATATACAGAATAAAATTCTGCACTAGAGAGGTAATCTACAAATCACCTCATAAGGGCTTTGAATGCATATTTGGGTACAAAACAGATAATGCAAAATTGTGAGTGGTTTTCCAGCCTTAGTATGAGCTTTGTTTTTTATATTTTAAGGAAGATATCAATAGAAAGGAAAAGAAGAAACACATCTTTATAAGCCACTGTATGGTCATGGTTCCTCATCTAAATGTATTTCTAAAAACTCCTCAACAGTGAGAGCTGTCTTGCGAATTAAGATGAGCACAGATGTGCTATTCTCTCCAATCTCATGTCTCCCCACTCTTACTCAAACCTGATCCTCATTAGCCCATGTCAGACTTGCTGCTATCTCTGGGACATACAAATGTTTTCTTGTGTGGACATCACTGCCTAGATGTTATTCTCCTAGAAATCTTCATATTTCACAATCTGACTTCCCCTGAATTTATGCTTGAACAACACTTAATCAGTGAGCAATTTCTTTTTACCACTCTTGTCATTCTTTGTTCCTTTTACTATCCCTAGCCCAACCACTTCCCCCCAGGACAAAACCAACAAAGCATCTAAGATATATGGCATTTTTTTATTAACCTGACTTATTATTGTACTTCAAGCAAAAATGGTGTTATGTTTACCCATTTGTTTTACTTTATTGTGTGTCTCTTTCACTAGACCTAAGCTTGATAAAGAATGATCTTTGAATGTGTCATGGTTTATGTCGGTGGCCCCCAGGCCTCATGTATTGGCATTATATATTTGTGACTGGTTTATTGTGTAGTGCTTGGATTGATGGGGTCAGTGCTACACCTTCCTAGGGGGTGAAGCCAAGATGTGATGTAATGGCAGGAAGAAGGCGTGTCTCTCTCTTTTGCCAGTTTTTGATTTGCTGTTTGCAGCTGCCATGAACTGCAGCCCCGCCATGCCACCCTGTCTTGGAGCCAACTGAGTGTGGACTGAAACCTCCAAAAACTGTAAGAAATAAACCTTTTTTTTCAACTTTGGGCATCAGGTATTTTGTCTCAGCAATGAGTAAAAAGTAACTAAGACAGAATATTTTGTTAGCTTTCCAATCTTTGCCACATGGGGAGTCTCTGGTAAAAGAGGGTCTATGTAAATGTTTGTTAAATTAGTGAATGAGTTGTTGTTGCTGCTTCAAAATATCCACACATACCAGGCTGCCATCCTCCAAGAAACCCGGGAAACTTTGGACCCTTGTAGATTCCCAAAGGCTATTAGGTTTTTTCCATTGCCATGGCAATAAAGCAGAGGCAAAGAAAACAGTAAAGCAGGGATAAAGAAACAGTAGAAAAAATAACTTGACTGAGTGGTTATTACAGCGCACTTATTGCACTAGAATCTAAATTATATAATTCAGACATTCAGACCTTGCAATAAAGGTGTTACTTGCTGTGTTTTGCTGAGGATGAATCTGAGACTCTGAGAAGTCACATAACTTGTACAAGGTCACCCACTGGCAAATTATGTATTTTGAATTCAAAACTATTTGCCCCTATGCCCTCTTTTCTGTGTAGTACTGATAGTCTGAATAGAAGTGATAACAAAAATAAGTAAGATTACACTTTATTATTGCAAAATGGTTTTGAATTGAGGTCACTGGTTTATTTTCCCAATTTCATGTGCAACACAAACTGAAAGAATAAAGAAAATACTAACACTAAGCAATAGATGTATCACATACATAATGAAAACATCATCAACACTATGCTGGTGATATTTTGATCACAAAAAGTTTATGCGCGAAGCTCTTTTCTGTATGATGCCCAATACTTGTATTTCCCAGCTAATCACAGGGCAAGTTTGGGAAAATCTAGGTCCTTGAAAAAGGCTTGCCATTATTCACTGCTTTTCCATATAACATTCTAAATTCTTTTTTTCAGGTTTTTTTATTAAAAAGAACTGAACTGAACATGATTTTCAGTACTATTATTGAAATCAAACTACGCAAAATTTTCATACAGATAAAAAAATCCTTGGCCGTGCAAATGAACTCATATGTATGCACACAGGCACATACACAGTCTTTTGCATCATTGTTATTGTGCATATTTACAAATATGCTGTTTAAATAATTTTACAGTTTATCAAAATGAAGAGAGGAAACTATGAAACATAAATTGAATGAAAGCTTGAACTAAAATGCTTAATTTTAAAATGCTGCAAAACTGTTTTTAAAAAAATATAGACGAGAAAATTATCTCTTTGAAATATCAAATATACGGCATGGTTGTTTTTACTTTGATAATAAGTCTTGATATGTTTAAAACAAACATTTTGTTCAATCATAGGTAAATAAATCAGATTTATGAATGGATAAAACAGAATTGAGCTTAATAACAAATATAAGTAGGTTATAACCTAGTAATCAAAAATGTAAAAACCGCCCTCTAGTTCCTCATTTAAAACAAGAAAAATTTGAAGCTTCTCCATAGCATGAAGTACCATTTAAGAGAATATAAATTCATAAAAGAATGAACTTGACTCTGGAAATGACCCTATAATTCCAAATTTCATTATATATTGAAACTCTTTTAAAATTTCTTGCAAATATAAAATGTTTAGTGAGTTTGATATATAAAGGTATTATTGTATGATAGCATATGCCATGATTAATTTCATTCCTAGATGTTAATTGATTTTCCCCAAAATATTGTGGTGTCATTACATTCATTTGAAATTCAGAGTATAACAGTAGTTACCAACTGATTTTGTAAAAGCTAGATTTTTAACACCAGTACAGTCTAAGTAGAACCCACGAAAGAGGTAACACTTAATGGTCACATCAGAAAAACAGAATAAAAACTTCAGCATTATCCTTTTTTTTATTTAAAAGAGAATAAAACAGAAGGGGGCAGTACAGAGCAGATCAGAAGAGGACAACATAGGCAACACAGTACTTTACATTAAGTCAACTGGACATCAACAGTATCTAACACCATATCTCTTACTCTGCTATAGTTGAGCATAGTTTCAATTACATTAATATCAAACATAACACAATAGTATAAAGTCATGCATATAGTGAAAGAATTCCAGGGCTTTCTGAACCGAATAACAGAAAATGATCAATGGGTATTATAATATCTCATTTTTGATAAAAAATAAAAAAAATTTGTTTGAACTATCACACATATTCAAATTCCAATAAGACACAATGTGGTAGATAGAACCAATGGTAATAGAACAAAAAAAGCATGGTAGGACTTCTAAGAAGGATAATATTGAATCAGCAATAGCTGTCATAATGTTTTCTTCAAAACAGCTGTTCATATCAACACATATGATATAGTCAAACAAAACAGGATAACACCATTCCAACTGAAGATTTAAAACTTTGAAAGACTTCGAAGCTATGAGATGGGGCCTCATGCTTACCATAAAGTCTTATATACTCTTACCAAATCTCATATTAGGGAGATTATGTGGTATTTACCCTTGTGAATTTGGTTTATTTCACTTAAGAGAATGGTCTCAAGTCGTGTCCATTTATTTATAAATATCTCGATGTGATCATTCTTTATAGCTGAGTAGTACTCCATTGTATAAAAATGCAACTTTTTTAACCATTCCTCAGTTGATGGGCACTTAGGTTGTTTCCAAGATCTGGCTATTACAAATTGTGCTGCTATAAACATGGGTGCACATAAATCACTGTGGTACGATGTTTTCAGTTCTTCTGGAAATATGCCTAGAAGCAGAATAGCTGGGTCAAATGGGACTTCCATACCCAGCTTTTTGAGGAATCTCCAGACAGACCTCCACAGTAGTTGCACCAGTCTACACTCTCACCAACAGTGCAGAAGAGTTCCTTTTTCCCCACAGCCTCTGCAACACTTGTTGTTGGTAGTGTTTTCTATCTTGGCCATTCTTTCTGGAGTGAGATGGAATCTCAGTGTGGTTTTAATTTGCATTTCTCTCATGACTAATGATGATGAACATTTTTTCATGTATTTATTTGCCATTCGTATTTCTTCATCTGAGAACT
>PVJX010027810.1:0-24470 GCA_004027295.1 Dolichotis patagonum
ATTCCCCAAGTCCACATTTCCCATTTCCAAACTTCACCCATCCTTGGCCTTTGGTTATGTCCCCAGATGATTATATTCTTGAAATTTTGCTATCATGGAATACTAATCATTGGAATTACTTTTTAATATATTTCCTGGCTTTCTGTTAGAGGCAATGATTTAGATTTCTCTGAAGACTTATAGGGGAACTGTGCATGTATTGATGGATTTGAACAGTGATGAGATTGTAATCCCATTTAACCGGCAACTATCAATTAATACTATGCAAAAGGTCCTTCTGACTCTGAAATATGAGTCAGAAAACAAACTATCAAATACAGAAGTATGCTGTAGCAGACCTGGATCTAGTGTAGCTCTTTTGGAGAATTCAGAGACTAGCACACGACATGGAAATACCCTTGTGGATGGTTAATTATTAGGTTTCCAACAGAGATTGATTGCATTTGCAAACAATAAAAGAATCTACTCCTCAAGTATTTTAGGGAAAGTCTCAACATTTATCTAGAGGAATTTAGGCCACTATCAGGTTGGTTCTGTCATAATAGATCTCAGTTCACCCTTAGGGTATCTTCACTGAAGGAGGCTAACACAGCACAGATGGCTGAATTGATTGCCCTCCTTAGAGCAGGTGACTTTGCAAAGATGAGAGAAACTACATGACAGAGGAAGGAGCAAAACCTTTGCCCATTTTCTGGGATGTTTTAGAAGACCCAAGCAGAAGACCCTGTTTGAAATGGATTCTGCCTCAAGGCCGAGTTCTCATCTTCCTGAGATTCATGTTTCAGAAGGTCAAACACTAATAGGTTGAAACTTTGGAATTGAGGCCACAACAGAGACAACTAAAATTTCAAGAGGAAACATTTGTGAATTTCAGGATGAGAAGATACTTGAGGTTCAAAAGGAGTGACTTGTGGAGTGAAAGTATAATAAAGAAGTGTCTGAGCCTTCGGAAAATGGAAAGTGTCAGTTATGCATTCGGATTAGACTTCCCTGTTCAACTATCAGCATTTAGTTTTAGATTTTGAAAAAAGCCTTAAAATTTCAGGTTCACTGGGGTAGGCAGAAGCACAGAGCTAGGAGGCAGCAAATAAACTAGCGTGTTTGTTTACTTGTGTGTCATTGAAGAGGTTGTGAATGCTGATCACTGGAAAGACCTCTTTCTCTGGCAGAGGAGGCCTTGGAAGGGAGAAGTATGGAGCTCCGGGTGCAAGCAAACCAGAGGCCTCCTTGAGAAAATTTCAGCTTGAGAAAAATACTGGATATTTCTGTTACTTCAATGTAGTCTTTCTCTCAAACAGAAAGTCCTTCTGAGTACAAAGTTGGCTTTGTCGTGCCCCAAAAGGTAGAGAGTTGAGATGTGTCATGTATGACACATGTATACAAACTCCCCACAATAAAAATAATCATTGTGTACCATAAACACATAGTAATGAAAATAAATACCTAAAGTAAAATTTGAAAAAAAAATATTAACGAGTACAATGTTCTGCAAACAAAAGGACTGACTAAAGAAGGAGAGTTAATATAGGAAAAAGCCAACTTCTTAAGAAGATTCTTAGTTACTGTTTTTATAGCAATGGAGAAGAAGACTGAAACAACAAAAATTGCCATCCAATGCTTGTAAGACTCAAAAATGTAATTTTTAAAAATTTAACAACTGCCATAAAAAGAACTACTAAAGTAGATGATCAAATTGAAAAATTATAACACAATACAAATCAAACATAACTGAATAATAAGAAGCCAGAAGACTTTAAGATGTTCTAACATCTGTCAGGAATTCAAACAAAAGGGAAAAGAGGAGTAGAGGAAAGCAAAAAAAAATTCCAAAGTTTAAATCTTGTGGTTTAAATTTTCCTACATTATATCCAGCAATGTACCTGTAAATATATTATTCATATCTATACATAGCTTGTAAAATTTTGGATACTAAGATGAAATAAAAAGTAATAAATTCTTCTATAGAAACAATGCAAAAGCGATATTCTGTAAAAAAACAAGATTTGTACTGGTAACAGAATTTTCAGGTAATATAAATGAGGCTACATCAAGAAAAAAGTTTTAAGCCTAGATCTTGCAATAAATTAAATTATAATTCAATTTTGACCTAACTTGAGAAAGAAAGAGAAGAACATTTATAGACATTTAAAAAGTTTGATAAAAAATGTATGGTCAAATTCAGAATTCAATGTTGTCATGAAATCTACATAAGAGGAAATTTTCCATGCAAAAATAGGAGAAAGTAATAGAACTAAATAGCGCACAAAGTGGTAGGCAGGTGGCAAAACACATAGAAAAAAAACCAGAAAAATTTGGCAGAATTTTAAATTGTCAGTTATCAAAATATTTTAAAAGAATAAACAGATTGTGCTTTTTTTTTTAAAAAAAAAGACTCAGTTGCACAATATTACCAAAGACATCGAATGAAATGATTTCAAAATTTGAAAATAAAGAAACAGTAAAAAAAGATTATACCCAGCATTGGTGATAAACCATGAATAGCATTACGGGTATATAAAATAGAAACCAGTGCAAAATGATGAAATGATTCCAAAACTAAACATTTAATAAGGAATAAAATTAAAGTGAACATCTAATTAAAGAATGTCAGGACACTTGAATTTAAAGAGTGAGGCTCATTCAAAGAGAAAGTGACAAAGAAACTAAGAAAACCTTCCCATTCATTCACTGTGACCAGAAGGTGGATTGTATAAAGACATTTGTTTTATCACACTGCCAGAAACAAGGCTGCTAGGGCTCACAGAGGTCTTGATGGAAGCTAAAGCTGACCTTGACATAAATAATTCCCCGAAATGATCCAGATATACATTTCAAAGGCACTTTCTAGCTTTCTTTTGATGGCCACCTGGTAGTGCCAGAGGATCCCAAGTGGAACCTTTCAAACTCTTACCTGATATGATATACCTGAAAGATAGACTGGCTACTATTCATCAGCACTAGTGGATAATTTTGACAAAGTTGCTAACAAAGTTCCAGCCCATGCCTCTCATGTGAGTAATTTGATCTTACGAATACTTAACTTGTATAAGATTCAAACTATGAGGCCCCATTTGAGCACATGGGAAGAGTTTTGGGTAATTAACTCTAACTGGAAAACTTTTATTACATTTTGGTTGTTAGTGATTTGCTGTCCAAGAGCTGCGATTCTTAAATATATATCTATATAGTTCCTCAACTGAGTATTTCCCAGTTGAAGATCTCAGACCACCTCTCTGGTGACTAGCGTATTAATTTTTCTGAGACTGTCATTAAATAGCTCTGCAATGCATTGTCATTCACTCAAAACACTGTTGTTCATAACACCAGTGCTCAATATGGAAGGACCATGTGAAATTCTAAAGTTGACTTTAACTTTCAGAAATACTTAAACTTGTCTGGCACAAGTCCCTGCTCTTAAATTAAGAGTAGTTGGTACCATTTTCATTCAAGCTTATTGATTTTTTTTTTTTCTGCTGCGTTAGTAACAGGCTCACTCATGTTGTAAGAATGATTAAATACAGAGAGGGACTCTGCAGTACTTCTGCTATACCGTCTGCAGATGTGAAAATCTTTTCCCCTCATCGTTCTTCCAAGCAAACTTGTAAGACCTACAACCTGGAGACTTAATTTCTTACACATCATTAGAGAAATATATCTTTCTGATCAAAAATCTCTGATAGAAAAGACCTGATAAGTTAATTTTAAAATTTGATGCAGCAATAAAATTCCAAAAAAAAAAAATGATTCTCGCATTCATGTGCTCTAATTAAAGAGGCATAAATGCATTTGAGTAACAGCTTTCGAAGAAAGGACCAGAGAACCAGGTGTAGAGTTTGTGTATGAATCAGCCAGGAGTGTAGGGACTTGTTGATCCTTTGAAACAAACCATTTGTTTTTTGAATATTTCTTTCAACTTTAACCAGTTTAAATTCATGTATTTCTGATAGCACAATACCTCTGGTTTGACCTTGTTGAAGACGTTTTAAAACTGTTACTAAATTCTTATGTTTCTTTATTATTTACAAAAGCATTATATACAATCCAATTTTATTACTAGCATCACACAAAATGTACTTATAAAAATACACAATAGTATACAAGTTACCTGAAACTGCATAACAGTGAAATTGATTATCTATTAGTCTTTTCTAACAGATAAAATAAACTGACATTAACTCTAATGCTTTATCCTATAAGTAGTGGAATTTACCCTCAAACAGGGAAACAGTGCCTACAAAGATAAACACAGTCTTAAGTATGGAGGTTGGGGACACCAGAGGCTGAAATACAGGATCAATATTAATGTATCATCCGTAGCTCACTTTTTTATCCAATCATTCTCCTACCGTTGTACGAGTTATTCCATTCCATTTGAATAATTCCCCTGCTTTGACATACACCCACACAGCTGGCATGGTCTGTCACGCTCAACAACACAGACACCCTAGTTTGTAAGACAGTGTCACTCCTTTGATGCACTCCACACAATATTTATTAGTAATTATAGTATAATTGTGAGACACTTTGGGGAGTATATGTGTTTACATAGAGAGAGAGAGAGAGAGAGAGAGGCTTAAAAATGAAATGAGAATTAAGCTACTCGAAAAAAAATTACACACTTATCTTTAATTTGATTATGTTTACATTAAGAAGTGATTCTTATAATAAGAACCATAAAACTGAAAATATGGTCACAAATTTACTTCTCACCTCAGTCAAAACTATACATGGTAAGTCTACCATTCTCCACGTGTTACTGACATGTCTGAACTATTCAGACCTAGTGACAATGGACAACCCGAATACTGAGGTCTTTCTGTTAGCTTGCCAGAGCAGAGTCCATGTGGGTGTTTCAGCTTCGGTGTTTATCCTTGTCTCTTCAGTCTTCTCAGGCTGCCGTAATACCAATGACTCTGTGGCTCAAACAACAGCCGTTCAATGACTCTTAGAAAACCAAAACTATTGTGCCAACAAAGTTAATAGGAATTTTGCCACTAAAAAGTGGAATTCTGATATATCAAATACCTAAAAATGTAGAAGTGCTTTCAGAACTAAGTAATGGATAGATATTGGGCAACACATAAAATACATGTTAGAAAAATCTTAGATTGTTCTTAAGAGACGATTGGTATAAACACGAAAATTGAAGATTTTGTTTAAGATTCAAAAAGTGTCCTGTGAAAATCCAAAGAGAAAGCTCAACCTTCAACCATGTTGAAGATTGCCCTGATCTTTCTTTATTGCTTATAGTAAAATTCAAATAAATAAATAAGTAGATAAAATGAAAGGACTTGTAAGCAGAAAAAGACCTTGGAGCTTGAAGATCTGGAAAATATTCAGTCAATCCACATTTCAAATGTGACAGTTTTTCTCCGGAGAGAAACCTCACCAACTGTGAGGTTGGACAGTTCTTCCTTAGTGAGATTTACCCACAGATTTAGTCAGCCATCTCAGCTGAAGCTAGGAAGAAAGATCAGATTAGACAGCTGGAAACCTGGTCCCACAGAACTAAAAAGGACAAAGGAATGGGCCAAAATTAGAGGTTAATGCACTTCTAGGGTTCTAAACATGAGCTAGCATAGACATGTGACTGGAAACACCTACACAGAAGTTACTCGTCCAGTGTAGTCAGGGCTTTTGCTCACATCAAAGGCGCAGGGCCTGAGGCTCTTTCTTTCTCAGATTCAGTGCCTCATGGGCAAAGTTTCTGTCCACTGCCTCAGGGATGAGCCCACCCCACTGAGCTGGCTTGGCAGGGGTCCGTGTCCCAGCAGTGGGAGTGGGCATGGCACAGACCTCCTGGGGCTGGGAGCATAGCCTGAGGCCATGAGGCCGTGCTGCTTTCCAAGGTAGTTATTTGCAAGCCTTAAGATCCAACAGAATTTGTTTTATTAGATTTTGAAATTGTTTGGGTTTTGTATTCCTTTATTTCATAAAGGAGAATAGAATGCCATATGTATCTGTTCCATTTTGTATTTTGGAACCAAATAACTTGTTCTTTCAACAGTTCTTAACAATAGAGAATTCTGCCTCAGGACGAATCATACTTCTGATTTTACTAGCATCTGATTTAGGTGATACTTAGACTTTGAACTTTTGACTTTAGCTTTGATGTCTTTAGGACTATTGTGAAAGAAGTGATAGTATTTTACATATAAAAAGAACAAATTTTGAGAAGCTGAAAGTCCAAACATCATGGATTGAATTTTGTCCCTTAAAATCCATATATTGAAGCTCTAACCCCCAATGTAGCAAGATAGATGATGATGATGGTGATTATTAATGATAGGTAGATGGGTAGATGGATAGAGACTTTTATAAAAGCAATTAAGCTATAAGAGCATGGGGTCTTACTCTGTATTACACTGATAACCTTGTAAGAAAAGGAATACATATAGAATTTTTTTCTCAAGCTCAATGGTAGAAGAAAGGCAATTTGAAAAGTTACCCAGAAAGGACATCTGTAAATTACAGAGAGAAGTTGCACCATAAACAAACAGCCTTTTGATGATGACATATTCCACCTTCCAGAATAGCAAAAAAATAAATTTCTGCTGCTTACGCTACCCATTCTGTGGCATTTTGTTACAGAAAACCAAGCAAACTCATACACTTGCACAAATGTCAGTATCCACGTAGGAGAATACATCTCCAGATTCAAAGAGATGGTCACCCCATTGTTTGACTAGAAGCCAATTGACAGTAGGACATCTCCCTTTTGCCTGGGTCTAGTAATTCAGATCATGCCTTTAATCAGTTCTAGGAAGTCCACAAATCATTTTGATTTTAGTTACATGTAGCAATTCTCATATATTCTTTAGAGTCTTAATGGAGAACTGTTTTTAAACTTGAAGATTTTCAGATTCAAAAATGAATAGGCTTGGGTTTAGATAGCAATTTTTACTGTCTTTCTACCCTAATTTATTTAAATCTCATTTTAAGATTATTAATTTTTCATACCTTTTTCTTTTTGTTCAGCTTGTTTTCCATTGGTTAATCACACTTTAAGTTATATTTAATTATAAGATTTATATTATTTTAAAATTTATTGATAAATATATAAAATAATAGTTTATTATAAATGGGGTATTTAAAGTAGATTGCCTTTAAAATCTACTTTAGATTGTCTTGGAAAAATCATGTTTACCTATCATTCAATCATACACATCCATTTTCTATATGATTTATTTTAAATGTATAAATTAAAAAATCTCAATGTTGTTGAATTTTAACAATTCATTTTTTTAAATTTTCAAAATTCTCAGATATGAACAATTTCTAAAGTTATGAGTATCAGAAAATAGGACTCCTTTTGACTAGGTTATTTTCTTAACCTGAACTTATAATATTTCTTCATTTTACTACATTTAATCATCATGTCTTTGCATAGATAAATATTTTCAGAAATGTTAATGATTAATCTCATTGTTATCTGTGTTTAATTTCAGCAGTTCAGTACGTTTGGGCATAGTAAGTGTGGCAGATGTGTTCCATGCCAAACCAACAGATGTTCGCTCTTCCTGCTAAAATCTCTAGATATCATCAGGAATCACATAGCAAATTTCTCATTCTGAAGACATATACTGCAACATGTAAATCAATTATACCAATCCCTTTTTCTTTTTTTGTGGTTGTTTCAGAGAATATGAAGTGATCCGGTTTTCCAAAAAGGTGAAAAGGGGGAAATTCTTGTTAAATTGTAGGAAACAGTTTTCACTTGATTCAAATAAACAGACCTATCAAGAGAAGCCCCGTTCCATAGGCACACTGAGCTCCTTTCATGACCTCTATTATTATTTTTTTTTATTTTAAAGAGAATAAAACCAAGCAAAATAAAACAGAATATAGCCAATCAAAACAAAGCAATGTAAATGACACAGGGCTTCAGAACAATAGGAAATCAACAATGGTTACCATAATGTTGTTGTCTTGCTGTCTTCAAAATAGCTGCAGATTCCTTCAAACATAGTAAAAATCAAACATCACAGACAAGAATAGAATCAGTGAAACAAAACAGTGAGTGCAGTATAGGAAGTCAAAACAAGAAAATAGTATAATCTAAAATGGCTACCATGATATATCTTGTTATCTTTGAAATAGCTGCCCATGCCATTAGATATATTAGAATAAAAAAACAAAAACAGAATAAAACCCAACCCAGGAAAACAATGAAAATGATACAGAACTTCAATTCTCTAAGATAATAGGGAATTAACGATGGCTACCACCTTGTTTAAGGTAGGCTTAGGCTAAGGCACACATCCCTCTAGATGCTACCGTATATTGTTACCCTGTGAACAGATGATCAGACTACTAGTTTAGACCTGTAACGTCAGTGACACACTAAACATTATGAGCATTAAATTATATTTTGTCTTAATATCTACCATTGCAACCTGTGTTTCTTTGGATCAGCTGGTTGTTTACCGGCAAGAGGTGGAGGGAGTTGGCTTTTCTTGTTTCCCAGCCTGTGCACTGGAAGGGGCTGGAATCTGCTCTCCCCACAGTGGCCCACACATAAGGGAGGGCCACTTGGTAACTTCTTATTCTCTTCCCTCACAGCCTGCAAATGGTCCTGACTCACAGGAAAAGGCTGGCATCCGGCTGTCCCTCCAGTGCCCCATGCCTGGTGCTGATTCACAGGTGCCTTTTTTTATTGGTGATAATCTAATTCTTAAAGTTTTGGCTTTTATCTTATGAGGGCATGAGGAAATCTTAGAAAATTTTATTGGAAATGATCGATTTCCTTGAAATCATTAAATTGCTGAATTAAATGACTATATTTAAACAGAATGTGGAGATTTTTCTGTTCTGTGCACTCCTAAAACAAAAACATCTTGCTGCCCTAAATTCTCTTATCTGTAAAATAAGATCACAGTATTGGAACATTATTGGAGAATGACTAAAATAAAGCAGAAAAAATACTTAGAAAGTGCATAATACATTCAAAGTGCTCAGTAAATTTTAGATACTGGTTTATTTTTGTTGCCACAGTTAAGTTTTATCAGGTGTTCTCTTTTTCAAAGCCAGATGTGCACCAGCTGTTACAATTACTGCGTCCTATGTGTACCAAGTCTACTATCTGGCAGCTATCACCAATACACACTGTAATGAAAAATCATGTACAGGTGATGTTTATTTTTATTAGAATCCAGGAAATATTTTAACAACAGTAACTCAGCAACTTACAATGACATTATGTCTCAGTACATTAAAGTTGAAAATATCTAAATCGAGATTGCATTTAAATATACCTCAGAGAACGAATACATACCTTAGCCTATGCCTACCTTAAGCATGTATGAATGCATACATTTGCTGACAGGTGGATAAAATCAGCTAACACAGAGCCTACTTTGTACTAAGGTGTTGAATATCTGGTATCCTTCTTGAAATACTGATCTAAATGTGGAATGCAGAAAGTTGTGTGATTAGGCTTTTGTGCCATGTTAAGATCACAATATTATTATTATTTTATTATTTAAATAAAAACAGAAAAAGGGTAGAAATAAAACAGAATTTCAAAAAAAGGCAGTAAGAAATCACTAGTTGATAAATTACATATTGCTATCTTAGAAGAAGTTGCTAAGTCACAAAATCAAAGCATAAATGTGGACACTCAAACAATGACAGTATAAACCATTCTGTTTCATGAATGAACAAAAACTTAGTAGTATGGTTCTCTATCTTGCACACTTAAACATACATACAGTTATATCCTTTAGAGTACTTTCTTTCCCTTTCATTATCTCAGTATCTATTATACATCTAGGATCTTATTACTCTTTCAGTTTTTTATTATTATTTTTATCCTATTAAGTCAGACAATTGTTAACTATTGTCTATAGTCTCCTCAAATTGATGCATGATATTTTTCCCTAGTGTCTATTTACTTAAAAGGATTGAGAATTTGAGCATCGTTCTCATCACTACCTCAAAATAAATAAATAAATAAATAAATAAGCAAGCAAGCAAGCAATAGAACAAAACAGAGGCAGTGTGAGACTGGAACTTTTCGCTATCATTTTTCTCCAACACTTTATTGAAGTTCTTCTAGTGCTGCCAGTAATTTAAGTCTCACTAACGTTCATATGTGCAACTAATTTTTTTTGTCACTGGGTTTGATTTTCTTATAATCAAAAGTGTTTGGGGGATGTAATACCATTAAAGTATAATACATTCATGATATCTGTGTTACAGAAGCTTCACATTTGGTATTTCACATCGTGTTCAGACCCAGCACTACATTTTCTTCCCATTGGAGTGTCTGGGTGTGTCTATTTCTGGCATGAGTCGTGTGATTGGAAGTAGAGGCTGAGGCTTAGCTGTGTTTTCTAAGTTGGGAGGCACACTTTTTCTTTCCAAATTATTTAAAACAGTGAGACCATCCTTACCCATGGTAAGAACCACCCACTGAAGTTGTGAAAGATATCTGGAATTCATGAAATAGTCAAAATATTTCAGGGACAACCTAATATACTATTGCATGTGCCTTCTCCTATCTTTCAGCAAGATAATACCTCTGCAAGTGAGGAAGCACTACGAGGAAATGGATTAAAATCTACACAGAAACATAGCATCTTATTTTTATTTCTTAACTTAGTTATGAAAAGGAAAACTGATTTTACTACTCTTACAGAACTAGATTAGTAAAAATCATGCATAGGTTTATTTTTCTGGTTTCCTGAAGTTAGGCTACCTGATGTCACTGTGAATCCATTCTCACCTCAACTATGTTTAGTGCCCTTTAGGTGGAAGGATATGATGAGGATAAATAAGAGTTGAACTATCAAATCCAGTGGCTATGCTCTTTATACCACCAACACTTTCAAAGTAATCTAGACTGGCTTGCATGATTTGTGTATGTTCCTGCTAAAACTGTCAAATATCAAAATACATAGAATTCCCATTGAATATAATTTCTCACACTTTTTCTGATGGACAATATACAACTCCCTTTCCATCTTAATAAGAGGCAGAAAAAAAGAAAGATATAAAATCCAATTTTAAAAAATGATTTTAACAAGATTAAGATATGATCCATTAAATCAATTGTTAAGTTGAAACCTAAAAAAAAAAATCAAGGAGAATCAAAACACACAATGGGGAATAAAAAGCAAGTGAATGTTCTGTCATCAATGTTCATGCTATGTTTGATTTTGTTATTTCACTATATTTCTTTGTTTCAATAAAAGTCAGTGAGTACTAAGCCTCATTGAATTTTGGATATTGGCAAGCACATATGATTTTGCCTCCAGTTTGTCCCCCCTCCTTTTTTCTACTCTCAAAGGATTTCTCAATACATTATGCTTAATGTGACATTTCTGAAACTTACAAATTGAGGGTTGGCCCCTATGCTCCTCATAAGACTTATACAATTTTATTTTATTTTACATTTTTATCTTAGGCTATAGGAGATCAGACCTTGTACATGCTAGGCAAGAGGTCTCCCATGGAGTTGTAACCCCAGCCTACTTACAACACTTTTAATGGTTGGCCTTTCAAAAAGAAACATTCATTAGATAAAGTTCATTTAAAATCTTTTTTGTTAAATAACTATATTTCTGAGCGGGGAGTTCTAAGAAACATAAGTAAATTAACAGGGGTAATCAGTTAAAGCACAACAGCTATACTATTCCATAGTAGAAGAGCTTACAAGATGTCTTAGTTGTCATCTAAAAAGCTGAACAACTTTTCTGATGTGACAAAATAGAAATATTCTATATTTAGTAGACACATGGTCTAAAATGTATGTTTTATAAGAAAAAGAATTCTAGCGATCTTGGTGTATGTTGGAGACAAAACTCACTCATTCCATTGAAGATAATTGTAGTGTTTTTTTTTTTTTTCTTATGCACTACGGAAAATTTGAGGAATCTGTGTAAGAAAAGTGAAGTAAAGAATTGTTCCTGGAAGGGCCACGGGGTGCCAAAATTAGCAAATGGGAAGTATGGAATGAGAAGATATGCAATGAAGAAGGGAAGTTAAGAGAGCTGAGGGGTTAAGAGATGGTATTAGCCATGGAAAATCACAAAGCTCATGAAGTTATGATTCAGAGATGTTAACCAACCTGACTAGAATCACAAAATCACTGGAACAGAGTCTAAATAAATTAAATATTTCAAGAGCTAAATAGTGTCTCTAGAATTAGGAAGCTGAAAACACATCAGAAGACAGTATCTTACTAAAATAATTTTCAAATAAATTCAAGGTTTTCCTCACCATACTTGACCTGAACCTTCAACACAAAAAAAGTGAAAAAATCAAAATATATGCAAACAAGCACATACAGCTCCAATCTCTAAATTCTCACAAGGCAAATCCATTGGACAGCAATGGAGAGAAAACCAAATGCCTTTAGCTGAATTTTACAAATCATTAGAGAACAGTGAAAGAAGCTTGGAGAGTTCAAAGGTGATGTAACTAAAAAGTTTATGGAATTACAAAATATGACCAGTGTGGTTTTTGAGGGAAACAAATGAAAATTTGGAGGAACTGATCAAAATGTGTCAAAACATGGATGAAAAGTTTACCCGAGATATAGAACTCATGAAAAGGTATCAGACAGAAATAGAAAAATTTTTTAAATGTACAGAATTCATAAATTTCAGAAATGACCAATTGATGGTACAAGTTTCTGAAATTAAAGAGAAACTAAAATTATGATGAACTACTCAGAGATGTCTTAAAACAAGGAGAACAAGAAAAATTCAGCTACTAGACAACACTAAGAAAACCAACCTACAGCTAGTTAGAATTAGAAAATGAAACACACTTTGTGTTGAACAATAATAAATTTCTTTACTAAAGTCACAAAACTCTTCAAGTAAGAAAACTAAAGAGAACTACTAAAGAGAAAACTCTTCAAGTAAGAGGAAAGAGTTCACCATACAGATAAGTGGCTCTTAGAGAACACCAAATAATCATGGTGAAAACAAGATTTCTAAGACACATTATAATTAAAATGTCAGATGTGAACACAAATACAGAATTGTAAGATTTCAGAGAAAAGTAAAAAAAAATTAGAACTATAGCAGACTCTTCACCTCAAACTTTCAAGGTCAGAAGAGCTTGGAATGGAATATTTTGAGTTTTAAAAGTAAATAAATTCCAATCAATGTTAACGCACCCAGCCAAATTTTCTTTCAAAATGTAGAAATAAAGAAATTGTATGGAAATCAATACTTCACAAAACACTCCAAAATGTCCAAATCAGAGCTAAAGATGCCAGCAAAGTCAAAAACCTAGAAGAAATGAATTCATCAAGCAAGGTGAGTAGATAAATAACAACCAAAAATAAATAAATAATTAAATAATTAAATAATTAAATAAAAAGAAAATAAAGGAGCCATCATAGAAAAAGTGCAGTGAGAGACATTGGTCAATATTAATGGCTTTAGCACCTTAATTATGACACAGATTGGCAGACTGGATCGATAAACAGATGTCAGTAGTCTTTTACATGCAAGAAACACATCTGATTTTGAAAAATATTCATAGACTAATAATCAAAGGATGGAAGACAATATTTTATGCACCAGGATCCTGAAAACAAGTAGGGGTAGCAATGTGCCTCGTAGACAAAGTAAAATTTGAACTTAAACTCATCAGAAGTGACAAAGAAGGTCAGTATATACTCGTTAAAGCAGTAATAAGAAAAAATGATATAACCTATGTAGTGCATAGCCAGATATATATGCACTGAACATTAAAGCTCCCACCTTCACAAAACAAATACTGCTGATCATAAATGATGAACAAAAAAATCACTGACACGACTGTACTAGGTGACCTCAGTACTCACTTTTTCAAGGAGATGTTTCAATTAGAAAGTCAAGAAACACCAGAACTGAACCACACATTTGACACATGGACTTGGTTGATGTCTACAGTGTTCTTCCACATTATGACACATATACATTCTCTGTAGCACACAGAACTTTCTACAAAAAGCAACACATACCAGTCCACATAGCTAGCTTAAATGTATATAAAGGCATCAAAATCACCACATATTTACTATTAGAACATTGTGAAATGATTCTGAACATCAATCACAGTAGCAACTACTGAAAATTTAGAAGCATCTGGAAACTTAATAACATGCTTGAACACCCACTGAGTCACAGATGAAATCAAGGAAGAAATTGAACAATTTCTGTAAGCAAATGACAACTCGAGAACAACACACCAGAAAAATGAAACCAGTGCAAAGATAGAAGCTTATTCCAATCAATGTTCATATTAGAAAACCAGCGTGAGCTCAGATAACTAGGCTAATAAGGAACCTCTGGATACTTGAGAAATAATCCAACCTCCAACCAAAATTAAGGCGGGAAAGCATAAGATCAGCATTAATAAAATTAAGACAAAAAATGAGAATTAATATCCTGGCCTTTGAAAGAATAAACAAGACAAATAAACCCTTAGCCAAACTTACCAAAAGAAATACAGAAAAGATTCACATCAGATCAAACCAATAAGAAACAAAAACCATGAAATTACTATGGACACCATCAAAAGTCTGAAGATACTAACTACTACTTAAAATTGTGTTCCAAAAAACTGGAAAATCTTGAAGAAAAGGACAGATTTCTGAATGTGTGTAAATCACCAGAATTAAACTAAGAAAACATAAAAATTTTGAGCCAGTCAACAAGCAGTAAAATTGAAGTAAACAAAGCTCAGAACTTGACAGATTCAGAACTGAATCCTACAAAATCTTTAAGGATATTATGTCACCAATACTCTTCAAACGCTTCAATGAAATTGGAAGGGAAGGAGTGCTTCCACACTCAATTCTTGAAGCCGGAATCACTGTGCTTTCAAAATCAAAAACTCAACTGAAAAAGAAAACTTTAGGCCATTCTCTTGAATGAACATAAATGTAAAACTCCTCAATAAAATATTGGCAAATAGAAGAGAGTGTATCATAAAAAATATTACATCATGACCAACTAGGTTTATCCAAGGTTTCCAAAGATGGTTCAACATACACAAAGCAATAAGTGTAATACACCACAAAAACAGAAATAAGGACAAAACCACATGATCATATCAACAGATGTAGAAAAGGATTTGGACAAACTCCAACATCCCTTCATTATAAAACCTGTGAAGAAAATACAGCCTACAAAATGGGAAAAATGCCAGCTATTCCTGTAGGATTAATATCTGAAGTATATAAAGAATTTAAAAAATTATACCACCTAAAATAAAAATTAACACAATTGAAAAAATAACCAAATGAAATGAAGAGACACTTCTCAGAAGAAGGACTACAAATGGCCAAAAACATTTGAAAAATGATAAACATCTCTGGTCATTAGAAAAATGCAAATTAAAACAACACTAATTTCATCTTTAAAAAAAGAATGGCAATTATCATGAATCAAATAACTAATTCTCATGTTGCTCTGATGAAAAATAAATTCTTCCACATTGTTGGTGGGAATGTAAATTAGTACAGCCAGTATAAAAATCAGTATGGAGTTTGTTCTCAAAGAAGTGAAAATAAAGTTCCCTTTGACACAATGATCTCCCTCTGAGCATATTTTCCTGAAAATAAGACTTAACTGAAAAATAAACCATAGAATAATTTTTTTAAGATGCTTATACATAAATCCTATGCCCAAAATAAACCCGTTAGGACAGTAGCCAGCTGGACACATTTAGTAAGTCTACTGCAACATATGATGGATGTATTGAACTATAAAATGATGATCTGAATATATAATTAAATATCATAAAATATTGTTATTAATACTTTAAATAAATGACAATATAAATTATAGTTAAGTATTTGTAAGTATTCCATTCTGGTGCCTTTGGATGAGAGGTAAACCCCTCTGTAAAGAGAAGAGCTTGAGACTTACTGCTGAACCACCCACTGGCATACAAACGCAATACACAACAGTGTGCACACTTGATAGTGAGCAGATGTGGTTGCATCTAATATAAATCTTTCTCACTGAACATGGCATGTGTTATAATAGACAAACTTAATGCACTTGCTCACACAAGATACATTTGTTGAGTTTTGGTGCCTGCAAGTTTTTGTTGCTTTTGCATGGAAAATCTTTCCTGTCTTCTTTTTTGTTGTTGCTGCTGTCTCATAACACTTGACTTAATGAGAACTTTGTGAAGTGTAGCCTGCAAGAAGTCTTGCCCTGGGTGAAGACTTTGTGGGATGAATTCATTGACCTTTGTGTAGTCAAAGAACTATAAGCAGGTTACATGGACAAGAAGTGGTCATTTAAGGAGAGCTCTATTGCTGGACATGAGAAGTACAAGGAATATTTCTGTGGGACATGGCGTCATAAGAAATTTAGGGTGGAATTTGTGGCTTGGAAAGTTATGGTCATGTTTCCAAATAAGGCAACAGAACTGCAATTAAATAAATGTAGCTTTTTGTTTTGGGCATCAGGAATTGAACCCAGGACCTTGTGCTTGCCAGGCAGGTACTTATGCCACCGAGCTACTTTCCCAGCCTAGGGGTAGCTTTTGTACAGGAAAAAATGTAGATTATTATGCATGAATAAAAATAAGGCATCCACAAAATATACCCTAATATGTCTCTTGGAGGAAAAAAATACATAAAACACAGTCTTGTTTTTAGGGAAATGTAGTATCTTCCCAATAGAGCTAAAGATATCATATTATAGAAATACTTCCATACAAGTTTTTATTGAAGCACAATTCATAATGGCTAAATCCTGAAAACAGCCTGTTTATCCAGGAACAGATTAATGGATAACAGAAATGTGGTGTTTCTACATTATAGAACACTCTTTGGTTATAAAAAGGATAGATTTGAAAAATTTGATATATCTGGAAGATATAATGCTAGTGAAATAAATCAGACACACAACTTAAATATCATGAGCTCTCTCATTTGATTAAGGAAAAGTATAAATAAAATACAAAATAAAGGACTGTCATAAAAAAATGGGGAAACTGATGTTTTGCAAATGGAAAGAGGTCCAAGAAACTGATGGTAAGGAGAGAGGAAAGCGAATGAGGAAGTAAAAAAATTAAAAATGTGTCATGTATGTGTACCAAAAGGCCACCGTAATGAGAACATTATACCTAGTAAACACAAAATAATAATAATAATAATAATAAATAGGGAAGGGAGATTTAGCGCTGGAAGGAGGTGGGTGGGTTAGGGAACTTAAATATAAGAGTCAAGATACGTTATGTGCAGGTACATATTCCTTAAGATGAATGTAAGCTTCACATACTGAAAATATGTACTAATAACAGAAAAGTGAAGTTACTTTAAAAAATGTCTCTTGATTTTTAAAAATTGTGTTTATTCTCTTAACTTTGATGCAAGTTTTAGCTTCATGTTCAATAATGGTCTGTGTTTTCTTTAGGGTAATTTCTCTAACTGCATCATATTCGATAAGCAGGAGCCAATAGTTACACCTGGCTGTCTAAAGTAAAAAGTAAGGTAAAGTAAAGTAAAGTAAAGTAAAGTAAAGTAAAGTAAAGTAAAGTAAAGTAAAACTTTGCTTCTTTGGCTGCATTATCCACATTTCAAGGGTTCACTAACTATACTACTGATTGCAAAGTATAAAACATGTTCATTGTAAGATAACGGTTTTCTGAGACTCAAACTATAGGTTATTTTCAAGAGATGATTAGAAATATTTCTGTTATTTTAACTGATTTTAATAAAATATGATAATGAAATTATGATTATTTATATAATGTTAAAGAGATCTATTCTGTGATTGGGATATAATAATTTATTAGTATATAAATCTAAAACAGGTCTCTTACTTGATGAAATGTTGAAAGTATTTTCTTTGAGAAAAGGAACAATATAGAGTATTCCACATTAAAACTTTAAACATTTTCTAGTTAGCAATTTTGAATAATTAACAGAATAATTCAAAAAAGAAATCAAAGGACTAGAAAGACAAAAATGTAAATCATTCATGCATAATGGGATAAATACATATAAATTCCAGGGATAACTATTTCTTCCAAGAAAGTTTGTAAAGAATATAAAATCAATATGTTAATGGAATGTGTTTATGTTTCTGTCTGATTGTGTTTTGTAGTTACTCTTAAAAAAAACAAATATCTTAGTTGCACACAGGAATTTAAACAAAATAGAAAGAGGTCAGGAATACTGAGAATTCAAGAGTTGGGAGTAATCACTTCTCAATCCTAAAGAGTAAGAAATAAAATTGTGATATCTCTGAGCAAGAAAGGTCAATTGAGCTCAGTACAATGGTAAATATTTATGCTGAAGTGTATTCAGATGCCAATGGTTCAAAATCTCTCAAGGAGTCAAAATTCTGCCGGCAGAAATTCTTTTGAGGGTAAGGTTATGACTCTTCTGTCAAGCTGATAGATCTATAATAGGTACACTAAGCACAGCGAAAAAGAACCACCTAAAGATCTATGCTGAGATCACACCACAGAGAAATGTACAACATTAAAAGGGTAAGAAGCTATTTTTCAAGCTATTTTGAAGAATCTGTCTGAAAAAGACACAATACGCTAAGTTATAAACTTTCTGACTGATGAAACCCTTAGAACCTAAACTTTGTACAAACAGGAGAAAATAAAAACTGTCCCCAGATGCCTGTCCCGTATTCTCTGGAAGAGTTAGTATCCAATGCTTACTTCAAATGTGGCCAAGGACAAAGATGAAAACAGAAATCTTAGCCAACATTTCTCCACTGCCTGTGCTTTGATATCTTAGCAAAGAGGTTCATCCGGTGAATAGTTTTAGAAGGTTGCAATAGTGTTGCTTCAGGTAAATTTCAGGAATGATCACTGTCCAACACAATGAAAGATAACACCGCCCTTTGAGTCAGCCATTCCCACTGCCCATCCTCAAAGGTCCGAAGCCACTAATTCACAGTTCTTTTGTCACGTAACCCATTGTGCATGCTGGGAGAGATCCAGAGGCTCTCACGCAGCGTTGGGTGGGATTTGGTACATGGGAAGCAAGCCTGTGAAAATGCTTTTCTGGCTAATGCTATTACTATAAATAAAATGTTTTTGTCTTTATGCTAAGAGTTTTGTGCATTCTCTCAGCCTCTCTGAAATGTTGAAAGGCTAATTTGTCAATGCATAAGTACAATACAATCTCAACATTAATTCACATGTACATCCAACCAGGACATTTCATGATATTCTGAAAAAGAATTGAAAGAATTCAATCGTAAAAAGTTTACTTAACCACTAGTGTTGGAATAAGAAGCCCTTAAAATACTGCACCAACAATATTTTAGAGTTGTTACAGACTAACAAATCTTTTGGTCTCTATTATTCCTATTCTAAATAGCAGTGTTATTACAATTATGCTTTCCTTAAATCATAGTTGTATATTGAACATGACGAACGTAGATAACTTTTCACCCATATATAACAGTGTGTGAGAGGCATGCTACATCATCAAATTCTCTATCCCAAATAACAACACACATTTTTCTCATGACCCAGGACCATAATTAGTCACATATCCTACTCAAGGACATGGGGAGAGAAATATAATTGTCCCACATATTTTGGTAGCAAAGATTCTGAACCAGTTGGTCAGGAAAATTAATAATAACAAAAGGTTTCCCCAAATGCTCTGTGCTTACTGAAGGATTTATCCTCCCAATTTCTACTTTGGAACTGGGCAGGGTAAAAATGAAAGTGAAAGTTTTGGCTATCAGTTTTCCATTGTCTTCTCTGATCTTTGCTGTAGTGATTTCCAAATGGGGGTTCTTCAAGAGGCCAGTGTTAATGAGTAAGTTACGCTTGATTGTCACAAGTTGGGGGGAATGGAACTGCATACTGACATTTTTAGCAGAACATTAGCCTAGGTCTGAAGACATGTACATTTTGGGTGATGAATTATCACATAACTAGGCTAAGTATGTAGCTAAATAATGCTGCTGGAATATCACTGCTTCTGCCACAGTGCCAGAGGGAATAGGGAGGTAAGCTTCGTACCCGAGGCCTGAATGGTGTGAGCGATCTGAGAATGAAGAGACAAATTACTATACAAAAACTCAACAGGAATTTGGGAACCAAACTTAGGGAAGGGATTATGC
Organism: Dolichotis patagonum; assembly: GCA_004027295.1. Classification (NCBI taxonomy): domain Eukaryota; kingdom Metazoa; phylum Chordata; class Mammalia; order Rodentia; family Caviidae; genus Dolichotis; species Dolichotis patagonum. The sequence continues at coordinate 20,067 of PVJX010027810.1, forward strand.
TCCTGCGGCTCTTTGAAATAGTTCCCTGAATAAGGAGAAGCAGGAGGTGAGTAATCTGCTGCGGGTTCTTCTTCTCACTCACGTGCAACGAAAGATTCATAAACAGAATGTAGCACTGACTGCGGAACGTAGCACAGAGGGAATGTACGTGATTGAGGCTAGACTAATTTGCACTGCTGTATAAATTCCACTGCTTTGCAGAGGTGTCACTCAAACAAAATAATTGAATTCCTAAGACCTATTTTTTCTGAAAAAAAATTGGGGTAATAATAGTTGCTTACTTAGGCTTTGCGAATTAATGTGTAGGCAGCACCTGATCTGATGCCTAACACAAGGGAACTATTTAATAAATAGTAGCAGGTAACATCACCATTATCATTATTATAGTGCTATTATTATTAGTAGCAGCCATTGTACTTCATGTTTGGATTAATAAATCTCCCATAAAAGTCAGTAAATCCTTTGGCATAACTATTTCACCTTATATATGATGGAGTGTACCCTTATTTATTCCTTGTTATTTTTATTTCCTTCTGTATACTTGTTTAAAGCACAGAGCATAAGAATAAAGTCACACATTTTTTAGAATGCACTACCAGTTATGCATTTGTTGTATAAGCTTAACACTAAGAAAATAAAATACTTGATTAAAAATGAGCAAAGAATTTGAATAAAAACTTCAAGAAAACAGATGTGTAAGCATATGGGAAGGAGTTATATAAGCATGTGCTGTTATATAAGCATATGGAAAGAAGCTTAACTTTGCTGGGGAACTGCAAATCTAACATCAAGGCTGGGATGCTGATCAGTGGTAGAGCGCTTGCTCACATGAACAAGGTCCTGGGTACCCGGCGCTAAAAACTTTAAAATGTCAAATCAGATGCAACAAAAACTGAGATAGCATTACATGCCTATCAGGATGCCCAAAATCCAAAACACTGACAACCCCAAATATTGGTAAGGATGTGGAACAAGAAGAAATTTTATGCATTGTGCATGAAATTCAAAATGGTCACTTTGGACTTAGGAAGAGAGGTGAGTGGTTTCTTACAGAATTAAGCATTCTCTTTCCATCAAATGTTAATCACATTCTGATACTTAGCTATGTTATCAAAAACTTGCGACTACAGAAAAATCCACACATAGTGTTTATGATAGCACTATTCATAACTGCAATAACCTGAATACAACCAATATGCCTTTCAGAAAGTGAATGCTAAATAAATTGTGATATGTTCAGAAAATGGAATGTAATTTACCATTAAAAACTGAGCTATCCAGTCAGAAAAAGACATGGAAAAATGCATGCATATTACTAAGTAAACAAAGTATAATATTACATAAGAACATAAAATCATACTACATGATAGATGCAAATTATCATACATTTGTCAAATGATGTTGAATTTATAACATCGAGAACAAATTGAGAACTAAAGACTTTGGATGATAATGATAGATCACAATAGGTTCATCTATTTTAGCAACTATAATACCATAGTGCAGGATTCCTAGGGAGGGAGGTTGTGTGTGCACACGTGCGTGTGTGTGTGTGTGTGTTAGTGTGTATATAGAGAGGGAAATAGCTGAATTCTATACTTTCTATGTGGTTTTACTATAAGCCTACTAAAATAAATTTGATAATTTAATTGAAACAAGTACTTTAAATGATTTGATGAAAAATATTCAAAAATCGGTTATGAAAGATTGTTTGCTACCTTGACTACTTAGATAGCTGTATTGATTTTCATGACATAATATATAGGAAAAATTACTCTGATGTAAAGTCATACAATTAATCCTAAGTAAATGCAGCAAACAGAAAGTTAATCTAACGTTAAATTATCTGAAATGTTCCCTTTATCATCAAAGCAGGCTGGAAAATGCTGACACATACTCCGTCTTATTTTGTTCATCTTGTTTCTTATAACATCATGTGTGTAATTAAATTGAAATGTCCCAGAATTGTGACAAAATAAAACATTCATGTCATCTCATCTTTCTGAAAACTTCATGAGAAGTTACGGACTTAATTAGGCTGTACTACAATGAGAGACTCACTGTATGTGAGTAGTCACAAAGCAGTTATGACTAATCTGGGATACTGGGGTTACCTCAGAGCCAGATATGACAGAATTCTTCCCTTTTGTTCCTGCCCATGCATTTTAATTTGCTAAAAATGTGACAATGAAACAAGAAGTTACATTTGATTCTGCTCCAAAGAAAGAAGTATTCTAAAAGCAGAAGACTACACTACCCTACATGTCTGGTTTACCTGTTGTACTGGTTGCCTATTCATTGCCTCTCAATTCTAACTCCTCCCTGTTTTCTCTTGTGTAGCGATTATGGTGCAAGGTGACTTGATTAGCTTTGGGATCCTTGCACAGATTAGTAAAGCACTTCTTTGGGTGTGACTGGGTGGGTCTTGGAAGAGTAGTTAGGGGTCTATGTCTGGTCTCTCACCCTTTCGCCTGCTCTGCTTTCTGGCCACCATGAACTCTGCAGCTCTGCTCCTCCCTGCCCTTCTGCTATAATGCTCCTGTCTTGGAGCTAACCAATCATACAACTGTGTACTAAATATCTCAAAACTGTACATGCCTTTTAAAATTGTAGGTGTTGGGCATTGTTTCTCAGTGATGACAAAGCTGAATAATACAGAATTATTTTTGGAGAAGTGGGGTTATTGATGGGACTGTACCTGGACATATAGTTTACAGTTTTGAAGCCTTTGTAAGTAGTCTGTAAGAGGTATCTGGAAAAATTTGAAGATGTGGGCTACAGAAGATCTACAATGCTACAAACAGAGCTGAATGGGTGGTTACAGTTATAGCTCAGGAAACAACAATAATGATGGAAATATAGAGGGTAAAGACAAGGTTCAAGAGATGTGAGATGGGAATAAAGCCTACATTGCAGGAACACCCTGGTCTCTGTAGTTTTAGTAAATCTGGCATTAGTGGCATACATCAAATTTGCTAGTTAAAAAGCATTTTTCGGGATCTTGGGAATGAAAAAGCAGTTTGTCATGAGATGAGTCACTGCCTATCTTCATTTCTTATTTCTCAATGTCCCTTTGATGTCCTAGCTGAGAGTTCTCTGGAGCCTGAAACAGTTAGTTTAAAAAGAAAAAAAAAAGATAATGTGAAAATTATGGCCAAGCTTCCCAGATACCTAACTTACTCTAGAACACTTTAGATTGAAAGGTCCCCATGGTAGCAATAACCCATTCCAAAGCCTACCCTATAAATTTTTAATGGTATTGTCAGTATTTAACACAGTGACTATGGTTTACAGGAAATAAAGTTCCAATTTCTCAGAGGAGAAATGACCATGTCATCCAAAAGAGATAGAAAGCATAAAGTACATACTTCTAACTAGGGAAGGTAGTGGCAAAAAATAACAATATATTAAGATGTTTTCCTTGCTGAGTTTGATCTTGGTTTTGTCCAATTCTTTTCTATCCCTCTCTTCCACCCATTTGGACAACAAATGTCTACTCTGTTTTTGTGCATCAGACTTATGTAACTTATGTTTTATTTTTACAGAAGTTCACAGCTAAAAGTTTGCCTTGAGTCTCAGAAAAAGCTTTGACCTGTACTTTTAAAAAATTCTGAGAATTGAGGCATTGGGCAAAGAATTTTTATGCATGCAGTTGAATGAAAAATAAATGTATTATGTTAGGTGGAATTATACATTTGCTATTACTTTTACTTGGAGATTAGATGTAGTTTAAGATCTGTTTGGGTGTGAAGTTGAGAAGGTATAGGACGTGGTATTAGCGTGGAGTGCCAAATTGTTTGACTTTGGGATTCATTCCAGAGACTGGTGGAGCACAGTTGAGTGAGGCTGTGTAGGCCATGGAGGCACGGACTTGGAGTCTATATCTTGTCTTTGTTCTTCTCTTGCACCATACACTAAGCAACTTTCCTCCACCTTGCCTTTCTGCCAAGATGTTTCTGCATTTCACCCAGTTAAATAAGGAAGAATTCCCCAAAACCATGAGCCCAAGGAAGCTTCTCCTCCTTTAAATTGTTGTCAGGTATTGCATGTCAGTAATAATAAAGGTGGATAATGCATCCCACCTTGTTATGACATTGCACTGTGATGATAGCACTCTTTAGGCATATCTCTCTTTCAGCTCTCTTAGTGTTGGGCTCTGTCATTTGAAAGAGTTGCAGGGACACAGTGGGATAAGTGAATTTTCCGCATATGGGATGCTATTTTTGAAGGCCTAACAGGCAGAAAAAGTCAGCATATGGGACTCTAGTAGTCCCAATTTCAGAGACCTTCTTAGACTTTGTCATCTGGTAAGTTTATCATACTTAGCATGTTACAACAGGCTCTGAGCTCTGACCTGTTCTCCTGGTCAGTTTCTTCAGTACTGGAAGGCTAATACCCCTGTGA
>PVJX010027811.1:0-24518 GCA_004027295.1 Dolichotis patagonum
GCCATTTCCCCGTAAGGTAAGGTAGAAAGAGGTACAAGGGTAGGAAATGTTAGAGACAGGAGTGCCTTGGGGATTTTCTATGTTAGTAATTTTTTAACTGATGGTGAAAGCGAGACCCAGAGCTGTCACGTGAGACAGTTCTCGTTCTCTGCCCAGCACTGCTCTCCCTGCCACGGGGCAGCACTGCCAGGTCTCTTGTCCCACACCGATGTGATCTGTACCTCCCAGCAATCTCTCTCCTCAAGCTACTCCGCTCTCTCTGCTTTCCTGACACTTACCATATGCTAAAAGTCACAGTAGCCGCTATGTCTGACTATAGCATTAAAGTAGAGATGGAAAGGAAGAATAACTAAGGAAGGAAGGGAAGGAGGGAGGGAGGAAGGGAGGGAGGGAAGAAAACATGAATGAAAAAAGAGAACAAGAAAGGAATCAAAGCTGTATCAGAGACCATGAAAATCATTTCCCTGTGTACCTGCTGCCTCCACGAAACACACGGCTATGTCCTGATGTTCCATGGGAAACTGCTCTATGCAGAGCACCATTTTGATTCCATTTCCTGGAAATAATTACTTTACCTCACCTGGTTTTGACACTTATATGTTAGTCCATGTGAGTAGCTGCAATGAAATCTCTGAGACTGAGTAATTTATGAAGAACAGAAGTTTCTTTGGCTCACAGTTCTGGAAGCTGGGATGGTCAAGGCATAGCACTAGCATCTCAGGAGGATCCTCTTGCTACCTCAGAATGTGAGAGGGCATCACCTCACAGGAGAGCATGCTTGCAGGGGGTGGCTTTCTACCTCTTCATAAAATGCCACTAATGCCGTCATGAGGCCCCATTTCATGAATTCATCTAACCTTAATCACCTCCCAGAGGCCCTTCCTCCAAATGCTATCAACATGTGAATTTGGAGATTAATACTTCATCTGAGAGACACTTAAGTGAGACACTTAAGTGAGAGACACTTTCCAACACTTAAAACTGAGAGACACATGCCAATCACAGTACCCCTATCTCACATGACCACCTAAGGAGGTGAGTGAGTGCTCAGGTGAACACCAGGACTGAGGCCAGAGCATCCTTACAGGTTCTGTGGGTTGAAGTGTGTGCCTCCTCCCTCCAGTTCACAAATTGAACCTCTCCCAGTGAGACTGTATTTGAAGACAAGGTCTTCAGAATGTAATTCAGGTTGTATGAGGTCCTAACAGTGGGCAGGAGCCTAACCCAATAGAACCCTACTGGGTTATAAGTGGGCTTATAAGAAAGAGAATGGACAGAGAGACCTTGATCCCCTATACACACAGAAGAAAGGCCATCTGGGGACACAGTGAGAAGGTTGTCAACTACAAATCAGCCCTCACTGGAAAATGAATGGCTGGCACCTTGACCATGGACTTTCCAGCCTCAAAAACTCTAAGACAAAAGTGAATGTTCTTTAAGCCACCCAGTCTGAGCTATTTATTCATGGCATCCCTGGCAAAATAGTTGCATAGGTTATTGATAAAGATTTTAATTTTCCCTATGCAATGCTCTGGTCTCATGGCTGCCCACCCCACGTTGCCTGAACACACCTTGCAGGCACAATGGTCCCTCCCATGAGCCTGCGTCTCAAGCAGCAGATCTAAACTGAATTATAAGAGTGAAACTAGGTGACAGTACGGTTCAAGGATCATAGTAAAAGGCAGATTATGAATCAGTAGAAGTTACTCGGAATTATGTTCACTTCTTCCGACAAAGATGGACTTACTCTGAAGCTCACAAAGCTAAAGCATCAAGGGCCCACACTTAACCTGGGCTCTTGGCTAAACGGATACCTAATTTCACACTCAATTTAAACCAAAAATTTAGAAAAGAGGCTCCACACAATTATATATGCCTCGTGCCCCCACATCTCATCCCTGCATGCAACCAGTATCTATTACAGCAGACCCATGCTAGCTGCTGAGAATATAGCATGGAATTTAAGGCCATTTCAGGACATGGAACTGAGATTTGGAGTAAACAAACTGTTCAGTGGAGGCAAAAATAATCCAAACATGTCACAGCAGGGTTGACAGGAGAAAGACATGTCACTTCACACAGATTTAGTAGCACAACTCCAACACATTTTGTCCCTTTGTGGCCCCATAGGCTGTGACAATGTACATTTTTCAGCTGCAGGGAAACACTATTTATTAAGACTGAGTGGGTTTCAGGCGAAGTGCTCAGTCCGTGCATGCTATCTCGATCATTTCTTACAACTTCCAGGAGACGTGAGTAGTATTCTATTTAACAGAAAACGTGCTCAGAGATTTAAATCACATGCCCTCGGTCCATCTAACTTGATGGCCAAGCCTAGATGACCCCGGAGCCAAAGCTTTTAGCTTGCCAGACCTTCTGCCAATGGCCTCATGGTTGATCTAGGCTGAGAGTCAGGGGTAGGGATGGGAGAGTGGGGGCAGAGATATCCAACCTCCCCAATTACGGCAGCAACAAAACTCCAGATGACATGCGTCCTACCTCTCCTCTATGTAGGACCCAGTTTGGTTTGTGATGCAGACCTTGCTGTTAGTAGGCGAGCACGGGGCTGCAGGCATCATCACACCCAGGGTGCTACCTCCCCCTCCTCCCCACCCTGCAGGGGCCCCTGGCTTTTCTACTCTTTAAAAAGCGTCGAGCTCTGTAAAATTTGGAGATTTGAATCCATGAACTCCCTGGTTATCAACTCACGCTTTGGACATCTAATTCTATGAGAAAAAGAAACCATTCAGATTTTGAAAATGTTGGAGCTGAATTAATTTTGCTTGGCTGCAAAACCTTCACCCCGCATGGCCCTTATGTAAGCTTCTTCAGGCATGCGTGCCTGTGCCTGCCTGTGCATGTGTGTGTGTGTGTGTGTGTGTGTAATGATCACAAAGTATCCTGTCCTTTGGCTATGAGTGTAACAAGAAACACTAGTATGACATGTTGTTTTTCTTCTTTTATCTTCTGAAAAGACCAACCAGAAATCCAATGTGAAAAAAGCTAATGTGATACTAAGTTTGCAAATTTAAACTAAGAGCTCTGCAGTCAAGACATGCAAAAGTTTCCATAGCAACATTAGCTCTCATCTTTAGGATTTTCAGTCCTATTAAAGCCATTATAATCATCCTCTTATATATACCAGTGTATATACCGTGTGGTTGAATTTACATTGAAGCTTATTTTCCATATTTTAATTATAAACGGCTTTTCTATGGATCTCTGTGTGTTTCACAAGCATACCCTTGGTGAATGGATAGTATTAAGTAGTAGGATGATTTATTTTGTTCTTCCTCCACTGTTTTTCCTCTTTTATGTTCCATTTCCTCAATACCTTAGATGCCGAAAGTGGGAAAGATAACCACCTTGCTGTAATCATGGTACCATCTCCAAGTATAATACCAAACCAATTTCAGTGGGCAGAAGAAAGGTGAGGAACAGCAAAGACTAAGTAAATACTCTCTGAGATCCCCACAGTCTGACATATTCACCTAGTGCCCCCAAGTTGGGTTTCTATATACTTTTAGCTGGAAAGGAAACTGACTTTAACCAATTAAGTTGAGTGGAGAATCTAGTAAAATCCCATCAGCTGGAAAAGGTGGTTGTACTCAATGTTTTATGAACAACCCATAGAAAAGCCCATGCAGAATGAACACTTCCTGGGATGGGGGAGCCTAATAATCGTAGATTCTTGCTAGCAATGTAGGTGGTGTTTATTTTTTAAAAAATAAGTGAAGCAGACGGGGACAGCAAGAACACTGAACACTCTCTTTGCTATTTTCTCTTACTTCTAACTCTGCTTAAGAAGTCAGTCTATACCGCCACTGACGTGTGAGCGTCCTCAATGGGCAACAGCCTTGGACTGTTGTGGATATCTGCCGTGAGCATCAGGGAGGGAAGGGGAACATTTCTTCAATGCACTGTTAGTCTGAAATAGCATCCCAGTGTCATCAACATGCAGAAACCTTGAATGAAACAGACAAATGCATGTGGCAGAAGGCTTCCAGTGAAGCCAGCCTGCAATGATCAGGGCTATTTTTAGTCTTCTAATGAAGAAAGCAGCTGTATTCAGAAACGATGTCACTTGCTGCTTGTGAGACCAATTTGCTCTGTTCTGTGGTTCCAACGTTCATCAACGGTAAACCTCCTCCGAGAGCTTCAGCAAGGGGCCCCAAACAGTGATTACTGAAGGTTTGGGCTTTATTTTTTTAGGAGGCTAGAGAATAGTGTTAAGAATCCTAGTTAATGGATTCTTAAGAATCCATTTTAGAATCAGGAAATAATTAGCTATTCCTATGCTTCTCTGGAGCAAGCTTAATCTTGAACAAATCAGCTTCAAAGCCTGAAGGAGCAAAGGACAAAACTCCGCTTTGCTCCTCCTATGACCTAAGAGCCAAGTGAGACTATAGAAAGCGGGAGACATTCGCCAACACTGAAAGGCAAGCACTAGCAGGTGACCCACTTTTAGAAACAAGAACAAGCCAAAGGAAACAACTTAGGTTTAGGTCACTGTCATATACAGGGACACTGAGGGGTTCAGGTGTGGGAAGGAAGAAAGCACACCCCAACTCTTGATCCTGCTGTAGCACATGATGAGAGCCTCCCACACTCATGTCTCAAAGGCGCATGTGTCAGCTATACAAGGGTTTTTGTCAAACACAGTGGACCCCAAACATGACCTCTGTTACACTTCTCTGACTTTTCAGTAGAGGATATCATCTTATTTCTAAACATTTTACTTTCTGAGAGACATTGTCTAGTTTGTTGGCAAGAACTGTTAAAAATGCTCTGCGGATGTGGGCTACCAAGCACGCACATAGGTCTAAGCCATCCTCTGCCTCAGAAAAATGGGAGATGATCTTGGATTTCAGCAGGCCCTTCACAAAACAGAGGCTGCCCCAAGTAGAAGCAGTCAAACAGTCATTTCAAGGAATCAGATTAAATGATAAGGACTTCTTTGGAGCTGTCTTGCAAAACCATAACTGAGAAAGTGATCCGCCATATTGTAACCCACCCTGACTCCTTATAAGACCTTCCTTTCCTTTTGTCGAGGGGCCAATGTGATCTCCAACAGAGCTGTGCTCCATTCAGCTCCTCAAGCTGAACTCTCTTTGCTATTTTCTCTTACTTCTAACTCTGCCTAAGAAGTCAGTCTATAGCGCCACTGACGTGTCCTGAAATGTTTTTGCAATCTTGTTGGGAACCTATCCGGGATGGGTTAATTCCTTATCTCCTCATGGGGGGATCTCTTCAGACCCTACACAGTTAGACTATTAAGACTATTAAGTTAGACTCTCTAATGTGGTGAGGTCCAGCCCACCATAATTTTTTCTAGCCACCTTCACCAATCCAATTTAAATTCCTTCTTATTTCCTCCTTGTGGGCACTCAGATCAGCCATTCAGGACAATTTGGTAGTATTTTACCTTCCAGGGCTAGATGTCACTGCCCATCACAAATGTCACCATTTGCTAGTGACTGCTGAGCACTGCACATGGAGCTTGTCCAAATGAAAATGCATACCAAGTAGAAAATATACACAGTGCTTTTAAGGTTTAGTATGACTATGAAGAAAAATGAAACACATATAAAATATTCCATTAAAATTCAATTGATTATAGACCAAAATGACAGTTTAGTGATGAATTAGATAGAAATATATTATTAAAATTAATTTTGCCTAGCCCTAATAGTGGCTACTAGAAAATTTTAAATTCCATGCAGTTCACATTTATATTTATATTAGCTGATATGCTAGCTATACATACTTTAAGCTATTATTAATCTTTCTCCAGGATTCTTTTCTCCTCTCTGGGATGTTTTATTTCTTCTAATTTTTTTCTACTAAATTACTTTTTTAAGACTAAGAACTGTGGCTTCTCTTCTCTGAACCTCCTTTATGGTGGATCTTTGAGTAGATATAATACATTTGGACCAAGCATTTTCACAACTCATGCTGGAGTTTGGATCCTAAGAGCCCCCCAAAGTTCTAAAGGTTTGGCCCCAGCATGATACTTTGGGGAAGTAATGGAACCATTAGAAAGTGGGGCATAGTGAGAGGTCTTTAGGTTATTGGGAGCAAATTCTCAAGAGGAATTGTAAGACTCTGACCCCCACCTCCATCCACTCCCCTTTGCTTCCAAGATATAAAGTAAGTGACTTTGTCCCATCTTGTTCTCCCTCTCTTGCCACAGGCTTGAAATCATAACAGCCATCAAATGTGAACTCTGAACTAAAATAATATTTTCTCTTTATAAGTTGACTATCTTAGGTAGCTGTTATAGTATCAGAGATCTGATCAACACAACTCATGTCCAGGGTGGGGGGCTGTTAAGGGGGGGTATTGAGAGAATTAAAAAACCTTAAAGCCCAAAATTTCTCCTCAGGAGAAATCCATAGAATCATTTGATATATTCTTTTAGATTAAGGTACTGTACATGATATTCCCATGAGAAATTAACCCACTGCCACTCATGCCACTCTCAAGAGCAGCATGCTGAGACAATGGGATACAGAATAAGGAACTTCTTTGGGTTGTTTGACTGTTAAGTTGATTCAGGAAATTGTTGGAAGTGGTGAGAGAATCATTTCACTGGGTGTTCTTACCCCTCTGCACTAAGGTGGGCACATGTGAAATTTTGCTGTATTTTAACCACACTGTGAGTCCATGCTGATCTCTCAGTAGTGTCTGTGTGGCCAGTGCCTCCACCACTTCTGGGTGCTTGGCATTGCTTCCCAGGGTGACCCTATAAAGGGCTGAACTTCGTTTCTGATATCCTTTCTCATGCCCAAAACATCTTTAAATGCTAATGCTTTTTTCTGAGGTGCCAGCATCCTCTCTGAAATTATCTTCTCAGATTGGGGCCACCTCAGCGTCCCTGGATACTCTCTTTGTTTCTCAATCCAAATGACCTCAGAAAATGGGCAGCAGCAGGCAATGATTAAGATGAAACCACTTGGTAGGAGTGGACCCTCCACAAAGCTATGGTGGGTGTGCCCACCACCCCTAAATTCCCCTATTGGTGGCTCTTTCCTAGCCCCCTTACAGACCCAGCTCGTTGGAGGTAACACTTAATCTTGAGAGTCCCTACATTTGTTTCACACTCAGCATCCCAATGCATTCTCCACTCTTACTCAAATCTGTCATCTCATTTGAAAGCACTTCTAATGCATGGACCCCTGTGTCTCTGCATAGCTCTCTCTCTCTGTGTGAGTCACTCTGCCGGCTTGCATTTGTTATCAGCCCTGTTTACATCAATCAATGTCATATTGCCAAACAGTAATGAATCAAAATCTGCAATCCAAGTCCCAGGGAAATAGAGGACTTGACAAGCCCAGTCCGGGGCTAACAGTTTAATCACAGTCTCCCTCCTCAATACCATTTCATCGAACCTGGCACAGGACTCCGTTTTTACATCTGTCACCCTGAGCTGGGATTTGTATTACAAGCCTGTCTCCCCCATGACTCCTCTCAGAAGAAAACAGGCTGTATTTATCTCCTTATCTTTAAAGTTAGCAGGGTGCTACTTACATATTAGGTCCTCCATAAATGTTTGGAGGAATGAATGGAATATACTAGTCAGCTCTGCTTGGCAAATGGAAGGGAAAAAGATTCCTCTCAGACCAAGATCAGAAAGCTAGCCAGCAAGCCATTAGGAATATGGTTATTAGAAGCATAAATAGATTTCTCAGGCTGGTCCCCATGGGGAAGAATACAGGAGGCAAAGAGGGATGCAGCCCCATCCAGCAACCGACAGTGGAGTGCAAGAGGAACAAGGGGGAAGGCAGAGGGATAGATGTTCCCTCTGTGCACCTTGGACACCAAGCAAAGGGGACCTGAAGGAGGGCAGGCATTGGCTAGGCTTAGGCAGAACAGTACACAGTGTTTTAGGGTCTGAGGGAGAGTACTGGATGCTCAGTGACCCAGAAATGAGAGGTCATAAGATGGCAGAGCCCTAGGTATAAGATGAACAATGTTGGTAAGACCACGGCCAGGAAGAAGCAGCCAAGGAAGAGAGAGAACAAGTGCTCTGCTTTTTCACTTTGGGGAGAATACATAAGGTTCTACACATTGGGGGGAACTCCTCTGATGTGGGTCATGGTCTCCCCTCAGCTAACTGACCCTCCCCAGAAGGGCCTCCCACCACTGATGCTTCTCAGGGGTGACTCTGGATGCATGTGACCAGTATCACTTGTTGCACTTGCAAAGTCTGTGGCCTACGCAGTTCTCAGGCATCAAACCCTCTGGGAGGCCCATCCATCTGTCTTCATCAAGTGATGCTGATGTGAGCAGGGTGGGAAATGCTAGCCTCCGGTATTCTTGCCCTGGAAGATGGGTCTGCAGGTGATTGTAATTCACAGCCGAGGTAGAGGATGCTGGCCCATGGCTTCTACCAGTTTGCATGACTTGACCCAGGTCTCCTCGTCTGCCTGGACTTCTTGTCCCTTCTGTAAAAAGGAGATCAAAATATCCTCTTGACCTCTTTCAAAGGACAGAATTTCAGAGCTTCTTAACATGAGTTGCAGCACTAGAGAGTGATCTCTTGATTGCTCAAGAAAAAAAGAGAAGGACCAAAAAGAAAAGAGAAGAGAGAGAGGATAACAGGAGGCTGCAATGACAAAGAGCCAGCCAAGGAGTGCTCTGCAAGCCAGAATGGCTTCCAGAGGTGGCTGTGCAATACTTTTTTTCTTTTTTTACCAGAAATAAATATATGGGACAAGCAGCCTTGGCGAATTCCTTGGTGACTGAAAGAGCTCTCCTGGATCTTCTCAGAGGCAGATGTAAATGGATAGTCATGAAAGGACCATTTCAAATCTTTTTATTTTAAAATAAAGAGTCTAGAGCAGGACAGGTTTGGTTCTTTGGAGCGAGAGCTTTAGAATCTCCCTTTTCTTTGCTCTTTCCCCCTCCTCTACTGTGAAAATGAAGGAGAACTTAAAGAGCTCCCTCCCAGTTTCCAGAGGCACCTGGACCCTGTGGGACTGGCAGACAGGAACACCTGGGCTCTGCAGATAGGGGCAGAACTGGAAACAAAAACATAATAGTCCCTGGATGACGCAGGAAGCAGAGTCTTGGCAGGGAGCCAAAGCTGCACTGGAAAGACACAGGCACTGCCAGGAATATAACAGGTGTCTGAGTTGCCACCTTCCGAATGGGGCAGATCTAGGACAGTGATGAGTTAGGTGGACGGACCCTTAGGAATCCAACTGCAGGCTCTAGAACGGCTACAAAAGGGTCCAGCAGAAGGACTGAGTATAGGAAGCCATGGACTCAGGGTTTAATGCCCGAGAAGAACTGATTTGTCAGGCCCAAATAGATTATGATAAAAATGGCACTCTTAGAGCTGTGCAGAGCTCAAACTGAACAGCTGTGCATGACAGCGCTACGTGATAGCTGTGACACCAAGAGAGAGAGTAGTGGGTTGTCCAAAGGTTTCTTCTAAACAATGTCTTTTTGTTCTGGGACTGGTATAAAATACCTAATAAATTAAGAGCACTACACAAAGTAATTCTTTTTCTCTCCCCCTTTTCCTCTTACCTTCTAGGTAGTGGTGATGAACCTATGGTACAAGTGTCACAGTGGGCATAAAAAGCCCCCTCTGTTGGCACAACACCCAAGTCAATCCAGCAGCCGAGCATTAAATAACAGTTGTTTTTTTCTAAACTGAAATCTTAGTACTTAAGTTTAATTGCAGTGTTGGCACTTTGTGATAAATAATTGGGCTTGGGGTTGCTGTTTGGATACTCGACCTCTAAAAGTTTCACCATCACTGCCCTGGTGCTTTACCTACTCAAAGACTGACAGGGCATCTGGGACCAGAGCCATTTGAGACGTAATTGGACCACTCTTTCTTAAATACGTTAAGTCTGAGACAATTTGGCACAAATTTGAACCAGAAAGCCTGACTCTTTCTTACCTGTTAACTTGATTATTTTGAGCTTAAGAAAAGGAAGAAAAGAAAAGCAGATGACAAGGTCATTATGTTTTTGCAAACTTCTTTGCAAAGAGGTTAATGCAAGAGCCCTAGATAAAACTTTAGGGGAAATTTAGTCTGTATCATTAATCTGAAAGGTACTGGTGAGGTCTAAGGCAATAAAGCCATTTCATAAAAAAGAGAAAAACGAACAAAAGGATGGCTTGGAATATGTCTTGGCATGAGACGGCCAAGATACAAAGAAAAAGAAAAAATATATACCTGGCACATCCCCTCCTTAAAGCAGAACTTTGTTTTATGGGAGACATAATTATCTCCTAACTTCTCCAATGCTAGCTGCCTAGCTAATCCTATGGAGAGAGGCTATTTAAATGTTCCATGAACACCACACTGGTAATGCTTGCACATAATCTCCAGGCCTCCCAAAGAGTTTCCAGAGCAGCGGGAGCCACAGTGCAAAACTGTGTAGCAGGAAAAGTTTGTCAAACTTAAAAGCAGGCAGCTTGTCCTTTTGTATAATCCCAGGCCTCATTTGGAAAAGACTTTGCACATTTACTTGCTATAATAATGGTTCTATCAAGATTGCAGCAAAAACTCAGACTGGAGTCTGAAACAAGGAATAACTATTGGAAAACTCATTTGGAAAGGGTCCCTTTGTGGGGTCCATTGTGTGTGTATGTGTGTGGGTACGGATGACAACATTTAGAGAAGGTACTGGGAGAGCTTACTCCGGCAATGTAAACTCCCCCAACAGAGGTAGGAACCTCTGGACTTTGGATTTAGCATAACTCCAGCAGCACATCTCATTGTCTGGTAGATCCAGTGCACAGAAAGACGGGGGAAAGATCCTCTGTACCATCTTGGAGCCAATGACAATACTACAAGTTCCTATGGCTACGACCAATGCTTCTAAATGGGCGGCCATAAGAGCTAACTCCCAGATCATTGTTAAATACAGTAATGTAACGTTTGATAACACATTTGGGTAACTTGAGGGTGTGTCTTCATGGCGACTGAGAAGAGATCTAAGCATGCAGCCTTCTATCTGCTTCCTGAACTCCATGACCTACTCTACTATATCACAGTGTGTCTGCTTTCTCATTGCAGACACAAAACACCAAATACCTGCAACTTGAAGGAGCAGAGGTTTATTTTGGTTCATGTTGCAAGAGATTTAGTCCATGGTTGCTTGACTCCAAGGCAGAAACAGCATGGAAGAGGCATGGCAGAGGCAACCTGCTTACTTCATGTTTCCTCAAATGGGGGGAGGGGAGCGGGGAAGAATACATCCTTCCAGGTCATACCCTAGTGACCTGCCTCCTCTGACCAGGCCCCACCTCCCAACAGCAGATTTAGCTATGAAATTATCACTAGATTAACTCACTGATAAATATAGCACCCCACGATCCAGTCACCTTCCAAACGTGAGGCTTTTGGGGAGCATCCTAGATCTAAATGACAACACCTACCTCTCAAAACATGGGAGTTACCATGATAGAATATTTGTAGTGCTGGTATTATATATGGGGAACCCCAAGAGACAGCTGAGTGTTCTTAGATTGAACTTGTCAGAAGAGGGGTGAGAATACTCTGAGGACAGAAAGGAGGAGCTAAGAGAGCTGTCAGAAGAAAAGGAAGGGAAGAATGAGTGTATCCATTAGGGTTTTTGGAATGCCCCCCAAAAGTGGTAGAGCAATCAGCTCTAAAGAGGGTCCTTTCTCTCTGTTATTTCCTGTGCTTCTCCTCCCACCCCCATGAATCACAAAGCATCTTCCACTGACCTATGTTAGCTGAGACATTAGACAGATCCACATCAGAGAAGCACTTTAATTACAGGGAGGCTAAGAGCAAGGCGCAGCAGTTCCATCCCCCTCTGATCAGACAGTCTGAGTACAGAAAGCAAGAGAGAGGTGCATCCTCTTAGAGCTAAAAATAGGCCCGGCCATCACTGGGCCAGCACTGCCAGGCCACATCCTGGGTGGACTTCCCTCTTCTTTTCTCATCTGCTTGGGCACACCCCACACCCTGCTGCCTCCTCCAATTTCCAGTAGTAAAGAAGAGCACATGCTAGGTTGCCCACGCAGTAACTGCTAGCCACACACATTGGCCAGATGACTTAATTGTTCTCAGCCGCAAAATGGGGAGAGCAAGAGCTGGGGAGGGGGGTGGTAATAGCTCAGTGGTATAATATGTGCTTAGCTTGTGCGTGGCTTTAGATTCAACCCCTAGCACCCAAAATCAATTCATTAAGTTAAGTGGGGGTACAGATGATGCTTACTGCGTAGCATTACTGTGAAAACTAACTAAATGTGTACACGCATACTGCTTGGACCACTGCCTGGCAGGTAATGAACACTTGGCAGCAAATGTTGATGGTTTACTTTATCATTATAATTAAACAATCATCATAGTTGACTGGTTTAGGATTGAATATGTGTGTTAGCTTAAACCCGTACAGACAGACAGACGGACAGGCAGACATTTGATCCTAAGACAGGCTTTGGCAAACTTTTTCTGTAAACAGCCAGATAGTAAACATTTTAGGCTTCGTAGGCTGTGTGATCTCTTCACAACTACCCAACTGTGTTATCATAAGCAATATGTAAATGGAAAGTAAGGCTGTGTTTCAGTAAAACTTTATTTAAAAAACAAACAACAACAACAACAGGAAAAAAAAAAGCAGAGCTGGGGATATAGCTCAGCAGCACAGATTCTACCTGACAAGCACAAGGTCATGTGTTTGATACTCCGTACAAAACAAAACAAAAACAAAAACAGGCAGTACCTACATTCAGCCCACGGCCATAGTTTACCAATTCATATCCTAGACCTTCAGCTCTACGAGAGAAGGACCCTGGCATGTTCCCCTATTTACTCAGCTCTGCGTGTAGCACACAGTTGGTGCTCACTTTGTAATTATTTGTAAGTGAATGAAAACGCGACAGAGAATGTTTCCATTCCTTTAAACCTTGGACTTTGGCACCTCATTCAGACTGTGAAATGTGCAACTCCGAATTCTGCCAACAGATGTGACTAAAGAGCTCCTGGGAAGGGTACACCATGTCCATCCAAGACTGCAGACTCTGGGAAAGTAAATACATGTTACCTCCAAAACAAAACACATGCTAAAGGCTCCAGACAGTAACAAAGACACCATCCACAGTGCTGACATTTGTGCGACTTTACCTGACTGTATGTGTGGGTGCATACCTGCCAAAACCAGTAGGGCATCTTTGATGCCTGTCTGAGGAGCTGACAGACCTGGGTCTTTAGCTCTATGGCTCCCCGGCTCTTGGGAGGAGGTCATTTAGGGCCCTAGTGAAGTCTGGAAAGAATGCCACCACTGACCTCCATGATTGCTATGAGGACATACCAGGGTAGTGCCAAGAACCTGACCCCTATCCAGCAGGCACGCGGCAAAAGTTGGCTTCATTGCCAATTATAGTACTGTGGGAGGCTGAGGCGGAAGCTCAGTCTGGGCAATTTAATGAATTAGTGAGAGCCTGTCACAAAATTCAAAAAATAAATAAATAAAAATGGGCTGGGAGGGTAGCTCAGTACATGGGCCCTGAGTTTACTCCCCAGTGTGGTGGAAAGAGAGAGAGAGAAGGAGAGAGAGATTGGCTTTGGCTTTATCACTTCTGGAAGAGTAGATAGTATTTATTAATCACTAAGGGCAACTTAGGTGTTTCTCAGAATGGTCACTTAAACAGGTTGTCTAAGGGACAGTGCCACCACCATATTGTAAAACGAAGGAGCCGGAAATGCAGTGCTCCCTGCAGCCTCCCTCCTTTACCTCTCTTCCTTCCTGCTCTTACCGGGCTCCTACCTGGTTGTTTCCATGCCTGCAGGAGGCAGCAGTGTTCTGAATATGGAGGAACAGGGGAATCTTCTGGAAGCTTAAGATTATGTCCCCATGTCTTCATATGAGAGGGAAGAGGTACTCTCTGAAGCATGTGTGAGCAGCAGTTAGGACTGAGAGAAAATGCAGCCATTTTTCCCCAGCTGTGCTGGGGAGGTCGAGTCCCACTTGGGATGAGTAGCTGCCCAGGTCTGATCCAATCTGAGGGCTTCATTTTGCCTCACTCTCCTCATTTGAGGACAGAAAATAATCATGCAAGAGCTGTGGAGGGCATAATTTAATGAGGGTTGAAACACTGGGCAAAAATAAAACATGATTTATGTTGGGTGGTATCATTTAATAGGAATGATTATACAGATTGCAGGATAACAGTACCAGCCACCATAGGTCTAAAATAGTTTTAGGAACAGCTCTGCCCAGAGGCTAAATGACCTCAAAGCACCTTCTCACTCTCTGATCTCCATGGCTACCACACAGTCTCATCAATCTCAGAATAATGGGGCAGTAAAGTTAGACTGTAAAGTTAAACTTTGCTGTGATCAGACCACCAAATCCAGCCCTTTTAGGTATAAAGAGTAAGTGGACCTAAAACAACCCAATGCTTCTATGAGATATTTGCTTAGAAACAGATGAAAATGATTTGTTGTTACACGCACCTGGGTAGGTGTTGATAAGAGAGCCCAGAGATACTTCAAACTGTGTATTCTCTTAATTAATGTAGTCTTTTATCTGCATTCTCTGGTCCACAGTCCTGAGGGGGTGGCATTTTGTTTCTAGCTGTATATACAAAGAAGCTAGAGATTCCTTTAATTTGCTTAGCAAAACTTATCTTCATAGGTAGTGCAAATGTAAGCCTCAGTCCCATCTAAATCACAATTTCTATTACAATGAACGCAATCTTTTCAGTGCATGCAACCTGTATCCCTAAGGGTTGGGGCCCCTGAACTTCCAAGTTTACAAGGATGCTGAGGCCTCAGCCTGTGGCCTGTCAGGGAGCTAGTTTTGGAAGCACGTAGCAACCTCTCACGTACTGTCTTCACCCTGACCATAGAGCAGTGGGCTGCCAGGCTACCAATAAATACCAGTAATCCAACTGGCCAAGAGGAAAATCAAATAAAGCCAAGTGACCTACTAGCCTTTCTATGGGCCCAGGCCCATGGGAACGTTAGTCAAGGTTCAGACCTTTCGTTCCTAGTTTAAAGGCAGTGAGCAAGGACACGTAGCTTGTAGTGTCCGTTGGGATTACTCCATTGTGACTCCTGTGTTGCCAGGACAAGAGCTTTTAGGGAACAAGGGCCAGCTCAGGGCAGAGGTACAAACTCCACCACGCAATGCCCCTTGTCCCAGGGATGTGTGCTGAACAAGAGACACAGAGCTGCGTGATCAGGCTCCACCAATAGTTTGCTCACGGTCATCATTCTGTGTCCCAAGCTCCAAGTTCAGGACCTAGCCCATAGACCTTCAGTAAAATGAGTGAATGAATGAATGAATGGGTACTTGTGTCTTTACTGAATGACTTGATGTTTCTAAGGCACACAAGGGCATGTGTTAAAAAGTTTGGAGCAAAGGACATTTACATGGGTACAGCAAAGGAAAGTTTGTGTTCCGTGTGAAATTACTTGCTCAATAGCCCAAGTGCCAAATATCTTGTGTCACCTATTGGTTCCCAGGAGAGCGCCCCACATGGTCTCTTAGGAGACAGAAGTCTGTGATGTTTGCACTCGTCTTGGGAATACAAATGATCATGTTTGAATTGATGCTACGCTAGGATTGCAGCACGTTTGCTAGAAGCCACCCCCTTCTTAGGATCAGCCAAACATGAGCTTGTGTCCACCAGGTGGCACTTTGAGAGCAGGCGCTTTTGGATACCTGGGGGAGCTGGAGAAGGGCTTTAAGTTCATCTAAACTAGTAAAAAAGAAAGAAAAAAAAAAAAAAAGAAGCCACCACAGGCAGGCCTAAGGGTATGGATGATCAGTGTTTGGCTATTAATAACACCACAACTCTCCAAAGACCCTAACTAAACTCTGAGATTTTGGAAGAGGAGAATTTTCCTGTGAAAATCTGCAGCACATGAAATTGTCCTGCATCCTGAGGTGTCTTGGAAGAAATAAGGTCACAGGGCCTTCCCCCGCGTTAGGACACTTGCATTCAGTGAATTTTTTTTTCCCTCCTATTAAATGTGCCATCTGGAAGCAAGCTCACCATCTGGAAGGACTTTAACTGGGTTCCAGATGGATCTCCCTTTGATCCAATCGATACAGACAGGAGAACACCAAGAACAAACTCTATCCCAGATTCCAAGTTGGCTGCGAGAGCGTAGATATTTCCGAACACAGGCTAAAACCAAGCGTTGCACGAATCGGTTAGGAGTAGTCTCTTCGGTAAAAAAGAACAGATTACGAAAAGGAGAAAATCCTGCAGAGCCCACTGGCAAACTACAGAATGAGAGAGCACCCAAAGGACTTCCGACCCTGCAGGTTACTGCTTTGGAAGGCTGTGTCATCATTTCAGGCTTTACTTTGTTTTAACAAAAAGGTCACAGTCTGTCTCATTGTCTGGCACATCTGAGAAGGGTAGAAGAAGAAAGTTAAAGATTAGCTCGACTTTTTCACCCCGTACCTGCGCCAAGCTGCTACGCACACAATGCCACAGAGATAGAGGAAACAAAGTCAAGTGCAAAGGTGCCTGACGTATCTCCATGGCAACCTCAGCAGCCCCAGTGCTGAGATTTGAGGACTGGGATAGGATCACTGTCACCCCCTTCCTGATTTTGTTCTGCCTCCTCTATAAATTACTTCTGTATGTTCTGAGAGAGGCAGACTAGTTGCCCTCCCAATGTGGCCAAATTGTAAATAAGCTAACTTTTCCCCATTTTTATGGGTTTTTCCTCATACTCTTGGGTATGGGCAGCCAAACCCAGAAACTCAGAGAGCTGGGGACCAGAATCAGGCCTGATGAGGCTCCAGCTGGTAACGTTACCACACTAGGAAGGCAAAGGAAGACTTGATTAGAAATGCTATTTTTCTATGCATATAAGAACACCATCATCCCTATAAATGAAGTGGACTGGTTCATATAAGAACACCATCATCCCTATAAATGAAGTGGACTGGTTCAAGAGTCCTGTGGGTCCACAAATCCATGGATGTTCAAGTCCCTCATGCAAAATAGTATATTTGCATATAATCTATGCACATCTTCCTGTGTACTTTAAATCATACCAACAATATAATACCTAATATAATGTAAACACTATATAAATAGATGTTATACAGTACTGCATTGTATCAGGGATAAAAACAAGAAAAAGACTGTACATTTTCATTTCAGGTGTAATTTTTTTGAGGGTATTTTATCCATGCCTAGCTGAATTTGCAGATGTGGAACCTGCAGATACAAAGAGCCTACTATACTAATGGGTGTTGCAAAAGCAGCTAGTACAATGCTTGGCACTTGGTACATGTTCAATAAACTGTAAAGTCGCTGGTCAGTTGTAAATGTTTAAAATATCTTCTTGTCACACTATCCAAAGGACCTTTGTAACTCGTGTATCTGTGGGTCACAAGAACTTTGTCAGATGGGAGACAACTACTTTTCAGGACTGTTTTGCTCATGATAAAAATGATGTTTGGGGAATTTCAATGAATTATCCATGGTCCTTTGTCTAAAGAATTTGTACAAGATATTTTGGACTTGAAAGCAACATGACTGGTTTCTAGCTTCAGGGGTCTTTTGCTGTTCCAGTTGCATCATCCTCCTTACAACTTGAATGCTTTCATTTTTTCCTTGAGTGTACTACAATTCTACATGTATATGCCTAAAAGCTAGGACAAATACCAGTATATATAAATACTGTTGTATTTATAATCATATATATAATTATATTGAGTAAGCCTCTTTTGATTATTTGAAGATAAGGTTATCTGTGTGTGAACAGAATGTTTCTACTCTGAGCCCAAATATTGAAGGTAGTAGGAGGCACTTAACCCTGATATTCAAAAAGGGAATCTTTGCTATAATTCTAGCTCGCATACTAAAATTTAGTATACCACACATTTGGTCAAGTGCATACAAAATAAAAATACTTATAGTTACATAGATAATGGTGACATGTGGTCTAAATCAGAAAATGATGAAAGAAAATTTACAGAACAAAGATATTCTTTTTGTCATTTACAATTACCAATGCTAGGTTATACAGTTCTAATTTGTAATTTCACTAAAGGCTTCTGTAAATTTTCCTCATAAAGTTTTGTTTATGCAAGGGCTAAAAATATTAAAAAGTGAGCCCTGAAGAGGGAGAATTTCCTTGGTTAGTCATAGACTCATTTTCCTCCAAAAGATGGTCTTTCTTTAGGTCCAGTTTAGCTACTGGAACACAATGGGATGTTTCATCCACAGGTATTTATTCTGTCTAATAAAAACAGTGTGGCATTTGCCTAACATTTCCATACCTGGGAAGTTTCCATTCATTTATTTATTCACTCATTCATTCATTATTTATTCACTCACTCATTCATTCATTCAGTGTAATTTGGAAGGAAGGACACTAAGGAATCATGCACTGGCATCCAGTGGTCATTGGTAGGAGTGCTGAGCTACAAACCTGCTCTATGTTTCTTGACACGTGACACACCGCAGGCTCCTTTGCAAAATTGAAAGACAGAGATCTGTGTTTCCTGGTGGGAAAAATACAATTTGGCTCCTACAGCTTTTCCTTTCCTGAGAGTAGAGGTTTAATTAGTAATGCTGGAAAGCTAAGCTAAACACAACACTTCTGCAATCCGGAGTGGCAGAAAGGCCCAACCTGGGGTTTTAGGCCTCAGGCCAATGAGAATTCTAGAGAAAATTGGTGCCATTTGCCCAGCTGTCAGAGACTGCTGTGGCCAGGCTTCTAACTGTGGGGGGTTTGTGGTTCCTCTTCTCTTATGAGTTAAACTTGGTGACAAGGACTTCTCAGCCTTTTCGCTATCACAAGAAATTACAAACTCTATTCATATAAGCGCAGGGGGCTATGGAAGCAACCTTTAGTGACGAGTTCAGAGCTCCTCTGCTCTGCACTCCATTCATAATGGCTAGGGGAATCCATTTCCTTGGGGTAGACCACTCACTGTACACTGAGAAGCAATTTCAAATTTGGATCCCAAGCATGGAGACAGAGAGAGAAAGCAGCTGAATATATAAATTTCTGTTTAAAATTCAAGTTAGTATTGGCAACAAATCTCCCTTATTATACCAGGTAATTCCTTTCAAGTTACAGTATTAATCTAGGGGTTGAAATTAGAGAAAGAGGCTACAACACGGACCACTAGCTACTCAACTGTGGCAGTATCTTGCAGTTATAAAGACTTTTTGAAGTCTTGGCTTCAATTTTGCACAACTGGACATTTGTCTTTTTCCCAGTGCACCAGATGCACATGGTCTAGTTAATATTAACCAACCTCACAGGAAACTGATGCACAAACCATAGTGTTGTAATAGTGTGTAACAGGAGTGATTACTTTCTTCTGGCTGAAAACTGAGAGTTTGCCATTTAGCTCACCCCCTTACAATGTCAGAAAAGCCAATTTGGATCAAAAAGTTCTTAGGGAATAGAGAATCAAAACCAAGAGAGGTGGCTGAATTGCAGTTTAGGTATTTTATCCAGGCCATGTAAAAAGCCAGGGAATGAACTTGTCTAGCCCATCACCCTACTCAGCATTCTGTGCATGAACCCCAGACCTTAGGTAACGCTGGATGAACACAAATACTCTCTAATTTCTGTTTTTAAAGGCATATTCCATAGTACCATACAATCGATCAGCTTATTTTAAAAAATCACATTCCGGTCATAGTCTATGAAATAACAGCTAAGATACTTCTAATGTTCTTAATGGTTCTCCAGACTTTCTTTCTCACATGACTTTTATAGTTGTCCTCATCAATTATATGTCATTTTCAGTGTGGTCAGGCTGATAGTTCAAGTTCAGAGTGTTCCCTTCTTCCCTTTACGTCTTAGGAGAATGTTCTGCTGATAGATGGTAAGAAAGGATACTAAGATCTATTTTTAACCTTAGCATGTGTGGGTCAGTGTATTCTAACAAAAGTTGCAGAAGTTAATAACAACAGTAACAGATTCCTTTTTCCAGCTACTTGGGGAGAAAAGGCGTTTCAGTGAGCAGAAGTCTTATTCATGTCTTTTGTCTTTTAAAGCTTTGATTTAATGAAAAGTGTTCTTAATTGAAAAGAGAGCTCTATTCCTCTCCTCCATTCTCTTTGGCCAAAACCATTAACCTCTCTAGGTCTCTGTTTCCTCATCTGTAAAATGAAAGAATTGAGCCAACCTAGCTCTCGGGACCCTCCCAGTTCAGTATTTGCTTTCTTTAATTTGTCTACCTACAGCCCCCAGTGAAAAGTGCCATTTACAGGCAAGTACAAAGAACCTTGCAGCAGCTAGATAGCCTCGTCCCAATGAAACACAGTTTTCAATCACCAGAACTGCTAAAAGTACAATATGACAATCATAAGTGCTATAACAGCAAACATTAAATTCCAAAATTAGATCGGTGATTACCTCCAAGAATATGCAGTATCTCAAATTGGGCTTGAATGAATGCCAAGTACTGAGAAGCACTTACTGAGTCCACACTGTTTACCTGGGTTTAGAGGGTGAAGGAGAGTTGCCAATGTGGCAAAATGTTTACCAAGCCTGAGAATTCAGTCTTGGCAGGGAGATTCAGATAGAAGCACAGTGGCTTTGTAGCCTGGTGCTTAGTGGAAATCTACATGATGTTCACAGGGAAAGCATGAAGGACAGAGCGATGAACTCTGCCTAGGAAGGAAAAGGAAGAGCAGCTTCCCAGAGGAAGTGACAACATCAGCGCCTTGAAGGCTGAAGTAGAGAAAGCCTGTAGGCTGGAGTAGGGGACAAGGTGGTCTCTGGAGCAGGGATGGAGAGGAGAGTGTGTACAGGAAGAAGATGCCTTAAAACATGACTTGAAAATGTGAACAGGGACCTGAAGGGCCTTGGAAGATACTTAAAAGCATTTAGAATTCATCTTTAACCTGCTGAGTTCCATGATCAGACTAGTGTTTTGGTAGAGGCCAAAATGTGATGCAGAAAGTTAGAGAGCTCATTGGTCGGAAGGACAGCCTGGAGACTGTGACGGTGGACCAGGCACATCTGGGCCAGGAAGGTAGGAAGAGGGAAGGCCTTGGGAACATTCCTGCGGAAGGAAAAGCTACAGGAACTTGTAGGTGAGATGACTGATTAGATGAGGGAGGCAACAGAAAAAGTGCCACAAACAAAACAAAACAAAACAAAACAAAACAAAACAAAAAAGACTCAGAAGTTCTTAGAACCATGAGGACCCAGTAGACAGCAGTCTCCTTTATGCTCATAGATACTGGTAACCAAAATGCAGGGCTTTCAAAATATGAGTGAACTTCAAATTGGCCTTATGCAGTATAAAGGCCCAATGAATAAAAGCCACCTAACAAAGACTTTTCATGTCTATAGGATTTACATGGTCATGAGAAATTACTAACACAAAGAGATGAATTAGACCCAAAGAAACCATGAGCTTTTGAGAAAAAGAATTTCAAGCTATTTTTTTTTAGGATTTTGTTTGCTTTGTAACTATGTTTTTGTTTTGGGTTTTGTATTATTTTACTTTAGTCTTTTTTTTCTTTTTGCATGTTTTTTTGGTTGTACATGACATTGCTGTTAACCTTACGAGAGAAAGTGATGAAATAACAGCACAACAGAATTTGACTTTGAGCTCTGCTTTAATATTCTAAATATACAAAAGTACCAGCGTTTCTCTGCCGCAATATTCATAGGTCCAGGCAGAAGTCATGAACTCTCAGGCCTCTGTCTTTTATTTAGCAAATTTTCAGGACAGAGATTTTCTATAAGTAGAAGGTAGGACAAGTGATATTGCTATTATCTTTGTATCACTAAACATTGTTCCATCTCAAAGAAAATTACTACAGAAGGAGTCCACTGTAGCAATTTAAAAATATTTCATATCTTTATACCCAAACAAAATGCAAAATAACACTTTAAAAAATAACTACCAGTTTAATGTAATAAATGTTTGGATAAGTATTTGTGTATTTTAATGTTTATTATACACTTTAATCTTCAGAACAATGAAAGAATAAGGGATCTTAATGTTCTTATATAACAAGCAAGAAGAAAGAGTTATATAAAGGTTAAAAAGACATTCACAAGTTCATATAGCTAGTTAATAGTAAGACTAGGGTTTGAGACAGGCAGTTAACTCTGGAGTTATGACCTTAACCTCTTTGCTGTGCTACCTATAATTAAGTAAGCAAAATAAATAACTGTATACTCCTGTGACCAAACGATTTATAATACTTACAATTAATGAGCAATTATGTATAAGAAAGCTCACTGGCATGGAAAATTTGTAACAATGTCAGCAAAAAAGGTTATATAAAAGTATGTGCAGCATAGCATAGTTCTATTAAAATTGGAATATATATATATATATATAAAACATGAATTATAGGCATAAAAAGCATATATGCCTACAGTTTAATAGCAACTATTCCTGGGTAGTGGAATTACTGTGCTTTGTTTTCAACATAATATTTTTCTGTATCTTTCAGATTATCTAAAACAAATTTAAAAAGTGGTATTTGAACTTCCAGTATCCAACTTGAGCTGTGAAGACTCTGAAAGTCATCACTCCTTGGCTTCCTAAGAGAAAAACTAAACACACTGAAAATCAGACTCCAGATTCTACTTCAGGAGTTTAAGAAAACTGAAGATAACAGGGAGGACAAAAACAAGGAAAGCAGAAGAAACTTTTCCCTTAATACCACAGGGTCATAGACAGAGCCTGGTTCCTGGCCTGATAAACACAAAACCTCATGTGAAAAGTCTAGATGCCTCAGTACTTTGCACTCAACCCAACATGCCCAGCTTTCAACAAAAATTATAAAGTACTGTAAAAAGCCACAAAACAGTGTGAAGAGACAAGGCAAGCATTAGAACCGGACTCAGGGACGACAGGGATCTGAAAATGAGAAGACCAGGAATCTAAAAATGATTGTGATTAATAGGCTAAGGGCTCAAATGGAAAAAGTAGGCAGTGTGAATACATGGATAACATAAGCAGAGAAAGACTCCAAAGGAAAGGCTAGAAATAAAAAATGCTATCACAGAAATGAAGAATGCATTTGATGGGCTAAAGAGTAAACTGGGTGCCCTAGAGAAAGGGTCAGCCAGCTTACAGGTACATAAGTAAAAACACTGAAGCTGAAATACAGAAAAAGAGAGATAGACAGAGACAGACAGAGACAGAGACAAAGAGACAGGTAAAGAGACAAAGAGACAGAAAATGAAAAAGACAGAACAAAACATCTGTGGACAATCACAAAATTCATAATATACATGCAATGGGGCTGTTAATAAGAAAAAGGAATGGAAAAATACTTGAAGCAATAATGGCTAAGAATTTGCCAAAATTAATAATAGACAGTGTCTTAGTTATTTTTCTTGGTGCTGAGACAAAATAACCAACACCCAGAGTTAAAGGAGGAAAAGTCTATGGTTGCTTACAGTTTGTAAAGGTTTCAGTTCATAGGTGTTAGCTCCAAACCAGGTTGGTATGGCAGAAGGACACCACAAAGGAGAAATAGTTCATGGCAGGCAGAAGATAGCAAAGCAGTGATGTAGCAAAACAGGGGCAGAAGGTCTACCTTCTTTTTGTCCCTTTATATTCACTCAGGCCACCCATCCTTTGGGTGGTACGATCCACACCCAGGGTAAACTTTCCCATCAGCCACTCCCAGAACTATGCCAAACCAATCTGGGAACTAATTTACTAATCACACACCCTAAATGCTACCAGCACACACTCTAGATCCAGCCACCTCTGCAAATCCCCACATGAGGATTTAGGGAGACATCTAGACACAATCCATAACAGACACCAAATAACAGATCTAGCAGAAAAAAAATTGGTGAAATTTTTTATAAAGAGACTGTTTTGCAAGAAATAAAGAATACTTCAGAAAGAAGGAAGAGGATAGAGGTTATCTACATAAACAAAGTAGTGTTACTAAAGAAATGAAAGAAGGAAGCTAGAGCCTACACTTACACCAAGGAATCACCATAAACACAATCACCATTACCACCAGAACCAAAGTCAAGCTCTGGGAATTCTCCCTGTGCCACTGGGATTGCCCTGGGTGAAGAAGAACCCAGATCAGCCAGGCATAGTAGCAAAAATGCACACCTAGTACTGTAGTAAGCTAAGGCAGGAAGATCACAAGTTTGATCCATCCTGAGAAACCTAACAAGACCCTGACTCAAAATATAAGAGCTAGGAATACAGCTCAATGTGAAGGCCCTGGGCTCAATCTTCAGTACAAAGAAAAATAAAAACAAAAACAAAACACCCAGGTTTCTGGAAAAGCCTACAGAGGCAGGAAACTAAACTTCTGTGTTCAGCCTCCCTCAGATAATCAGAAATAGTCTACCCTTTAGGCTTCTCAGCACACTCTACCGAACTTAAAGGTCCACACAGCAACCTTGGCAACATCAGGCATCTTCTTCCAGGCCTCCAGATACTCCAGTCAAGATGAAGATGGAGATACCTGCCCCTGTTCCTTAAAAGAAAAAGCACAAAATCCTATCTGTCACCATGTCTATTCCTAGGTAGGATTAATTCTGCACTTAGTTCAGCCACATTTCTACCTGAATATTC